>JAAOOA010001343.1:50000-87500 GCA_012861695.1 Trematomus loennbergii | reverse complement strand
TCTTCCCCGTGGAATCCTGGTGGACCTTTGCTCTAAACTAGCGAGCCACATGAATGTCTGCGAGCAAAAACATTTGATATGATACACAAATATGGCCAGGATCCAGTGTATTTCCAGAATATTGGGTTGCAGATTGAAATGTTCAATGGGTGGTTCGTTTAGCATGAAGCACTTGAAATAGACTTGTGATAGGCTGAGGGGCGGGACATCTCTAAGCTGTTGACCAATCACAACAGAGCTAAACATGACACAGTAGAGTATCAGAAAACCAATGTGTTTTTTTGTCCAAAGCTTTCTTGTAGAATTAACTGGACGTGATCCTAAGGTCATGAGCTTCCTTAGGAGATTCCAAATGGACCAATCAAAATTGAGTATTAATCTAAACTGTGTAATAAATGCAGATTGTTTTCACTTTCAAACCAAAGCACAATCTTTCCTAATTCAAACCTTGGCTCAAACCTTTTTTTACAAGCTTCATGTTCCAACAGGCTTATCTTTTGAATATTACATTTAATATTTGTGACTTTAATTCATGTTCCTTTGTTATTCATGTTTTATTATCTTTGCTTTTAAATTAGTGTTTTTAAATGCCATTTTATAATATGTTTCTTAATGTCTTTCATTGTTGTAAAGCACCTTGAGTTGCCTTGTGTTGAAAGGTGCTGTATAAATAAACTTGCCTTGCTCTAAACATCTAACCATGCTTAATTAAGTCCTGATTAAAGCATACATCTCGCTGCAGAGCCAAACACCTGGAGACACCTCAGCAGGGACAGGCGTGGAGACAAACTGCACTCTTTGGCAGGAGTAACTCAGGGAAACAACTCTGGGTTGGTCTCAGTGGGCCCATGATGCTACTTTCCATTATTTGGCCCATTAACCTGCATCCAGCTGGGTTCTCCAATCTCATTTGCACAACAATGAGTCTTTTCCAGCTGTGGTTAATCGTCAAAACACCTTCTCAAACCTGTAAATCCAAAATGTGTCACTGAGGGGAACATCGGCTCTAGTACAGATATTTGGTAACGTACATTGTTGGGAAAATATCACTCGTCACCGGCTTGAGCTTCATGTATTTATGATCCTCTCAAGAATGGAAGTAGTCATCACATACAAAGCATTTGGTACAACTAGTTTGAAAGTGAAAACAATCTGCATTTATTAGCCTACAGAGTTTAGATGAATACTCAATTTTGATTGGTCCATTTGGAAGGATGCTCTGACCTTAGGATCACATCCAGTTGTATCTACAAGAAAGCTTTGGACCAAAAAAACACATTAGTTTTTCTGATACTGTGACATGTTTACGTTCTCTGAGCTGGCTGGGATTGGTCAACCGCTTAGAGATGTCCCGCCGCTTAGCCTATCATGTACAATGTGTTGGAGCACTAGCCAATAGGAGCGTGAGTGTCCCATAATGATGTCACGGAATAAACTCCCACAGGAGGCACATTTGGGATTTTAGCCTCTGCAGACCATTTACAGACACAAACCATAATAACACACTACAGGAGAAGGAACACCCTTTTTTTTACAGTCAAATAATTTGATAAAAGCAAAATTCAACCAGTGTTTACCTATTTCACCATCTGCTGATACTGTTTTCTTATTTACAATTCAGCTTGAGTTTGAATCAGTTTAATACTAAATAAACACACACTCAGACACTCAATTCCACACACTTTTTACGCTGCTATGGACAATCTTGCATTAATGTATATTCCCAAAGATATTGAAGTGACTGTTATTTTGAATATATTGATTGTTGTGTTTTTATCTTAAAGGTGGGGTAGGTAAGTTTGAGAAACCGGCTCGAGATACACTTTTTGTTATATTCCATGGAATGCTCTTAACATCCCGATAGCAATGAATATCTGAAGTGCTTTGACAAAAAATCCATAAAAATAATTCATCTGTGGAAGCGTAGTACTGTAAAAAGCACGACCAATCATCTGAGCCGGCCCAGCTAAAATAACTGGATGGCCTACCTGCCTGTCAGCCTTCCATCGGGGCACAAACTTATCTCGTGCCCTCATTGGTCATGTGCGCGTTCGTGTGTTGGAGGAGGGGCTCTGTAAGGAAGTGGCAGATTTTCTCCGGTTGTGTATTTTCAAATTCTAGCGATCTCGAGCTGGTTTCTCAAACTTACCTACCCTACCTTTAATGTGTGCATATGTATAAATGTGTCTGTTGATTGTGTATATATAGGATATACTTTTTTATACACATTTGTATTTTTACATTCTGGATTGTGGGAAACGGTATTTCGATCTCTCTGTCTGTACACACAAACTGAAAGATTGACAATAAAGTTGACTTTGACTTGAATGTAATTTCTAGGGACTGGGTTTATGACTCTGACCCAGATAGGAAGCACAAAACACAGATGCTAAAATAAGAGAGAATTTGAATAAAACAGATAAGGATTAAATGGGTTCAGCGTTTCCCAACCTGTGGGCCGCGGCCCCCTAGTGGTCCGCTATTTTTAAACACAACACGGCATATTTATTGTTCCTTTAATCCCACTTTTCGTTAGAGCTCATTATTTCCCATGTCATGGCGTGTTGAGCCACCCTTTGATTTTTTGTGGCAATAATGTTTTTCAAAAGAAATTGTATTTTTAATCTACTCTTCAAACACCTTAAATTAAGATTACTCCTTGATTGACTTTTAAAAATATGTATTTTAGCCAGAAGAATAGTTGTATTTATTAACTGTGTGCGGTTTCATCTAAAAGCCCAAATAAAATATTAAAGGGTGTAAATTTAAATTCAATATTTGCCGCCAAATAATTTGCAAAACATTATGATTTGTGTGGAAACATTTTCATTATTAAGATGTGTTTGTATTGTAACCTCTTTTCCTTTCTCTTTCTTGATCCTCCTTAGCAACGGTCATTACAGTCCTTAGCAACGGTCATTACAGTCCTCAGCAACGGTCATTATCTGTTCTACTGGATTAATAACGTGTCACATGTTCTGAATTGACCAATCAGAACTTTATTTAGCCTCCGTATTCTTTATGGTTGAATGTGGGCTGCAAAAAAAATGAGTGATTCTTAAGTGGGCCCTGAGTTGAAAAAGGTTGGGGGCGGCTTACGGGATGAGTTTTTGTAAAGATTTCACATTTCTGCATTATTACATCCCACCTACTGAGCAGAATGGCCTGTACTCTGAACTACTGCTAATAACTGCTCTCACATCCACTCATTCAGAACAGCATGGGAATACACTGAAGCTCCAGCGCCTCTCCATCTGAGTTTCATCCATCTTTACTCACTCCAAAGCACTTCTAACCAGAGTGCTATATGTTACCCATTCTTGATCCGTCTCTTTCCTCAGCGCTGTTAAAGTATAACGCTGTAAAACACACAACTTGCTCGCCAAACCTCAGATCCCTCGCCGACCAGGTGGAATCTGATCCGTGCTGAAATCCATCTTCCCTGGTCTTTCTCTCCCTCTTGTTTTTGGCCAAAGAGCAGTGTCTGGGTGGAGGACATGTGCTGCATAATGACAGAACTGGAGCAATTGAATAAAATAGTGTGGCCGGAGAAATAAAGTATTTCAAAAAACGTCTCGGATTGCAGAAAAGGTTGTGAATCTTGACTGGGAATGTATCTATGGGCCGCCAGTAAATTCACTGATTAGAGGTGTAATTGTTGGGGAAAATGTAGAATAATACTTGCTTTAGAGAGCTGGAGTTTCCAATCCAAGAGTCCTTCTTTAAAATCAACAACTGCAGTGCCTGGTCTCTTTTCGGTGTTTGCTGAAACCCTTGCAGCTCAAGTGGATGTCTGCAAGAAAAGAAAAACATGCCACTCGTCTGATTTATGATGACCACCAGGAGGCTGATATGAATTGTTTTCCACAGTTAGGAGCTTGTATTTACAGTCAATCAAACAGAGAGGGGGACGATCAGTGCTGTTGTATTGGTGCAATAGTTTGCCTGTTTTGAGCGACAGTATTGAGTCAGGGAGATTGTGATAATTAAATCGCTAAAATGTTGCAGAAATCATGACTAACTTCCTCTTGAGAGTGATGAAAAACTGTAGCTGTGAATTATAAGTGTTTGTTGTGCATGGAAGTCGAACGTGCACGCCATTATTTCCACTGATATTAAAAAGTGTGCTGGAACTGACCCTCCAAGATTTCACTTGATTAGGAAGAAGCCTGAGGACCAATTCCCTGACAACATATACAAATAATACACTTGAAGTAACAACCTTAACAATAAAAAAAAAGGCCTCTTTGATAGTAGCGTGGTGCAGTGAGGACGCGCTTTTGTAGAAGTTAACTGGACTTTTGGCAAAAGAGCAAAAGTCCAGAGTTTCTGGCTAACAACAACTTCTGAAACGAGATAGTGTGAGGAAGGATCAGAAAGTGCTGTGTGTGAAATAACATCGTCACACTCTGGTTAGCCGAGCTGCTCTCAATTCCTAATGAGGACAACACAGGTGATCTGAGTAACCTGCACTCAGGGGACATTTAGCTCAAATGTATTTAGGGAATGTAAATGACAACTCATCCAACCTGCAGAATGTACACATTAAAACTGTCAGGACTGAAACAAAGAGGGACTGAGTACTCAGAGCTTGTACTTGAGTAAAAGTAGAAGTACTCAGATCTTGTACTTGAGTAAAAGTAGAAGTACTCAGATCTTGTTCTTGAGTAAAAGTACTCAGATCTTGTTCTTGAGTAAAAGTAGAAGTACTCAGATCTTGTACTTGAGTAAAAGTAGAAGTACTCAGAGCTTGTACTTGAGTAAAAGTAGAAGTACTCAGAGCTTGTACTTGAGTAAAAGTAGAAGTACTCAGAGCTTGTACTTGAGTAAAAGTAGAAGTACTCAGATCTTGTACTTGAGTAAAAGTAGAAGTACTCAGATCTTGTTCTTGAGTAAAAGTACTCAGATCTTGTTCTTGAGTAAAAGTAGAAGTACTCAGATCTTGTACTTGAGTAAAAGTAGAAGTACTCAGAGCTTGTACTTGAGTAAAAGTAGAAGTACTCAGAGCTTGTACTTGAGTAAAAGTAGAAGTACTCAGAGCTTGTACTTGAGTAAAAGTAGAAGTACTCAGAGCTTGTACTTGAGTAAAAGTAGAAGTACTCAGAGCTTGTACTTGAGTAAAAGTAGAAGTACTCAGATATTGTACTTGAGTAAAAGTAGAAGTACTCAGAGCTTGTACTTGAGTAAAAGTAGAAGTACTCAGATCTTGTTCTTGAGTAAAAGTAGAAGTACTCAGATCTTGTTCTTGAGTAAAAGTAGAAGTACTCAGATCTTGTACTTGAGTAGAAGTAGAAGTACTCAGAGCTTGTACTTGAGTCAAAGTAGAAGTACTCAGAGCTTGTACTTGAGTAAAAGTAGAAGTACTCAGAGCTTGTACTTGAGTAAAAGTAGAAGTACTCAGAGCTTGTACTTGAGTAAAAGTAGAAGTACTCAGATATTGTACTTGAGTAAAAGTAGAAGTACTCAGAGCTTGTACTTGAGTAAAAGTAGAAGTACTCAGATCTTGTTCTTGAGTAAAAGTAGAAGTACTCAGATCTTGTTCTTGAGTAAAAGTAGAAGTACTCAGATCTTGTACTTGAGTAGAAGTAGAAGTACTCAGAGCTTGTACTTGAGTCAAAGTAGAAGTACTCAGAGCTTGTACTTGAGTCAAAGTAGAAGTACTCAGAGCTTGTACTTGAGTAAAAGTGGAAGTACTCAGAGCTTGTACTTGAGTAAAAGTAGAAGAACTCAGATCTTGTTCTTGAGTAAAAGTAGAAGTACTCAGATCTTGTACTTGAGTAAAAGTAGAAGTATTCAGAGCTTGTACTTGAGTAAAAGTAGAAGTACTCAGATCTTGTACCTGAGTAAAAGTAGAAGTACTCAGATCTTGTACTTGAGTAAAAGTAGAAGTACCAGAGTGTAGGAATACTCTGTTACAGTAGAAGTCCTGCATTCAAAATGTTCCTCAAGTAAAAGTAGAAAAGTATTCTCATCAAAATATAGTGAAAGTAGCGACAGTAAAAGTAGTCATTGTGCAGATTGGTCCATTTCAGAATAATATATATGATATGTTTTATAATGATTGATCATGAAAGTGTTCTCAAAGCTGGTAAAGGAGCAGCTAGTTTGAATGACTTTGTATACTGCAGGGTAGCTTGTGGATTTACTCCAGGTGGAACTAAAGTCTGATTTAACACTTGATTATATTTCACATCATTCATCCACATCTGTAAAGTAACTAAAGGTATTAAATACATGTAGTGGAGTACAAGTACACCATTTACCTCTGAACTGTAGTGGAGTAGAAGTACACAATATCTCAAAATGGAAATAATCAAGTAAAGTACAAGTATCTCAATATTGTACTTAACTATGGGCCGGTACTGAAGTGGGCCGGTCAGACGATGTGGGCCGGTCGGATAAGTCACAGTCACTAGCACCCCCCCCCGTCGACAATTTACTAGCGGTATTTACTTGCGGCACGGAGGTGGGCCGCTCGGATAAGTCACTATCCCCCCCCCCCGTTGATAATGTACTAGTGGTAATTACTTGCGGTACCGAGGTGGGCCGGCGGTACCGAAGCGGGCCGGTCGAGAGTCCCGGGCTGATTTGTAGTCCCAGTCCGCCCCTGTGTTTGTGCCTTGTCATCCTTCCTGAAGCGTGCGTTAAGATCAGAGCGGAGGGTTTATTCTGCCGCGGGGCGACGGGAGGAGATTCATCTCAGAGCGAGGAGACAGTCAGGAAGAGAGGAAGAAACAAAGTCAGCTCAGAGCGTCCATCTTTACCCCCCAAAATATATAAGATGTCAGGATGTTAGGATGTGGAGAAGGGCTGGTGGATAACAAGAAATTACAAAATTCTACGATATTATACGAAAAAAGAAAAATTATAGTTTAGTTATGTATTTAGAATTTGAATTCTTAGATTAGAGTCAGAATTCTCAACAATTTTTTTTTTCCCATATTTATATACATTTTTTGAATATATATTTTCTAAATATATTTTCTTTAGATTTTCCCCAAAATTCAAATTTTTGCTCAAGAATTCAATTTCTTTCCCAAATATTCAGATTTTCCCCAAAAGTTCAAATTTCACTTTTTCAAAGAATTCTGAATTATTTTTTCAGAACTGTGACTTTTTAAAATTCTGACAAAAGGTTTCAGACTTTTGACAGAATCTTGTCTTTTTCGAAGAATTCTGACTTTTTGAATAATTTAGATTTTTCGAAGAATTCAAACTTTTTCAACAAATTTGGACTTTTATAGAGAATTCTGAATTCTTCAAAAAATAACTTTTTGGTGCATAATTCAGACATCTCATAATTCTCTTTTTTTCTCAAAGTTTTCTCATGATCCTGACTTTTAGCAGAATTCAGAATTTCTGCACAATTTCGAAATGTTTGCGCATAACTCTATTTTTAAACTCAGAATTCTTGAATTTTTCTCAGAATTCTGACTTAGATTCCAGAAAGTTGACTTTTTGCAGAATTCAAGCTGCAATCTAATAATTATTCTGACTTTCTTTCTCATAATTCTGACTCATTTATAAACTCAGAATATCACAAATAGCCAAACTAAATCAGCCAAGAATATGAAGACAATCAAATACACACACCTCACACAAACAGCCGTCAACACGAAATATACAATCATTGATATTCATACATTTATACATATGCATGCAACATGTACATAATCAAACCAGTTGAACAAGACAAATGTGTTACGATAAAAATGTTGAATATCTGAAGAATATATATTCAGGTTTTACTGTCTGCCAAACTTTAGCTTCCAAGGACTTTTATAACTTGGAGGCATGTTAAGTGAACCTTGTTGGCACTTTAGGAAATAGCTTCAGTAAAACTTTTGGATGTATTATACCTGCTCAGTTTTATGTGTGACGATGTATCTCTGAGAGTGCATCCCCCCTCCTCCTCCTCTCGACTGTTTATCACCTCCTCTCTACTCCAATAAAGACACATCGCTTCATCCTCATCTACCTCTCCGCTTGCTGAGCGCAGACAGATGGTGTTTGGGGGAAATGTAAACATGAACAATGTGCATTTCTTTGTCAATGTTGAGGTAAAACGTCTCTGATGCTGGAGAAACCGATGAATCCAGAATCTGATTACTTTAACATCGAAAGGATTTGCATTAAACGTATTTTTTTCCTTAGGCATCACACATCTTATAAAACAGATATGCATCAGTTGCAGTGATTATGGTGCTTCAAAACATCTTAACAGTGCATGATAATCTGCATTATTAACACTGAATAAGTACATGTACCTTAAAAGCAATCGATGGTGATGGTTGCAGAATATTAAGCATATATGCGTGGTGGAAGGCTTAAGATGAGGTGTGTGTGTGTGTGTGTGTGTGTGTGTGTGTGTGTGTTTGTGTGTGTGTGTGTGTGTGTGTGTGTGTGTGTGGTGTGTGTGTGTGTGTGTGTGTGTGTGTCAAAAGTCAACTTTATTGTCAATCTGACAGAGAGATCGAAATACCGTTTCCCACAATCCTGAATATAAAAATAAAAATATGTATAAAATAAGTATATCCTATATATACACAATCAACAGACACATTTATACATATGCACACATTAAAAAACACAACAATGAATATATACAAAATAACAGTCACTTCAATATCTTTGGGAATGTACATTAGTGCAAGACTGTCCATAACAGCGTAAAAAAGTGTGTCCGTCTGTGTGTGTGTGTGTGTGTGTGTGTGTGTGTGTGTGTGTGTGTGTGTGTGTGTGTGTGTGTGTGTGTGTGTGTGTGTGTGTGTGTGTGTGTGTGTGTGTGTGTGTGTACTCCCAAGACAGATGAGGAGAAGTCAAGTTGAGGTCTCTTTAGCTGCAGGGAAAGACAAAGAGGGTTCGTGTTGAGGGCAGAACGTCCTGTTAATTAAGTTTCATTATATAATTAAGGAGGACAGCTCATCACCAGGACTGATCTGCCTCCATGGAGGACCTCTACTCCCAGAGGCTCAGGAAGAAAGCCTTCGGATTACAAAAGACCCCGATCAGCATCAGGTCTAAAACCACCAGACTCAGAGACAGTTTGTTCCCACAGGCCATCAGACTATTAAACACCTGAACTCTTTAAAGAACATCCATAACATTCATCTGGTTGCATCTTGCTGATTATTTACCTATATATCATATTCCATTTAGTTGTATATAAACTCTTCTTGCACTATTTCTGATTTATTTGTATTTACTTGCACATCTCAAAACATTCTCTTGCACTATTTTATCTGTTTTATTTGTTTTATGTCCTCCTATATATATTCATGTTGGAGGAGCCTGGGACTACACTGTAGCTGCTGAGCACATGATGAGAAAGACTTGAACTGAATTGAATGATAATGGATAATAATACTTTGTTACTGTACTTAAGTACATTTCTACTCCACTACTTATTTTTCTCGACTTTTTACATGTTGAACACAAATACCTGTACTTTCTACTTCTTACATGTTGAACACAAATACCTGTACTTTCTACTTCTTATATGTTGAACACAAATACCTGTACTTTCTACTTCTTACACTTTGAACACAAATACCTGTACTTTCTACTTCTTACATTTTGAACACAAATACCTGGACTTTCTATTTCTTACATTTTGAACACAAATACCTGTACTTTCTACTTCTTACATTTTGAACACAAATACCTGGACTTTCTACTTCTTACACTTTGAACACAAATACCTGGACTTTCTACTTCTCACATTTTGAACACAAATACCTGTACTTTCTACTTCTTACACTTTGAACACAAATACCTGTACTTTCTACTTCTTACATGTTGAAAACAAATACCTGTACTTTCTACTTCTTATATGTTGAACACAAATACTGTACTTTCTACTTCTTACATGTTGAACACAAATACCTGTACTTTCTACTTCTTATATGTTGAACACAAATACCTGTACTTTCTACTTCTTACACTTTGAACACAAATACCTGGACTTTCTACTTCTTACACTTTGAACACAAATACCTGTACTTTCTACTTCTTACATGTTGAAAACAAATACCTGTACTTTCTACTTCTTACATGTTGAACACAAATACCTGTACTTTCTACTTCTTACACTTTGACACACAAATACCTGGACTTTCTACTTCTTACACTTTGAACACAAATACCTGTACTTTCTACTTCTTACATGTTGAAAAACAAATACCTGTACTTTCTACTTTATATGTTGAACACAAATACCTGTACTTTCTACTTCTTACATGTTGAACACAAATACCTGTACTTTCTACTTCTTACATGTTGAACACAAATACCTGTACTTTCTACTTCTTACACTTTGAACACAAATACCTGGACTTTCTACTTCTTACACTTTGAACACTAATACCTGTACTTTCTACTTCTTACATTTTGAACACAAATACCTGTACTTTCTACTTCTTACATTTTGAACACAAATACCTGAACTTTCTACTTCTAACATTTTGAACAAATACCTGTACTTTCTACTTCTTACATTTTGAACCCAAATACCTGTACTTTCTACTTCTTACATGTTGAACTCAAATACCTGTACTTTCTACTTCTTACATGTTGAACACAAATACCTGTACTTTCTACTTCTTACATTTGAACCCAAATACCTGTACTTTCTACTTCTTACATGTTGAACCCAAATACCTGTACTTTCTACTTCTTACATGTTGAACACAAATACCTGTACTTTCTACTTCTTACATTTTGAACACAAATACCTGTACTTTCTACTTCTTACATGTTGAACACAAATACCTGTACTTTCTACTTCTTATATGTTGAACACAAATACCTGTACTTTCTACTTCTTACACTTTGAACACAAATACCTGGACTTTCTACTTCTTACACTTTGAACACAAATACCTGTACTTTCTACTTCTTACATGTTGAAAACAAATACCTGTACTTTCTACTTCTTACATGTTGAACACAAATACCTGTACTTTCTACTTCTTACACTTTGAACACAAATACCTGGACTTTCTACTTCTTACACTTTGAACACAAATACCTGTACTTTCTACTTCTTACATGTTGAAAACAAATACCTGTACTTTCTACTTCTTATATGTTGAACACAAATACCTGTACTTTCTACTTCTTACATGTTGAACACAAATACCTGTACTTTCTACTTCTTACATGTTGAACACAAATACCTGTACTTTCTACTTCTTACACTTTGAACACAAATACCTGGACTTTCTACTTCTTACACTTTGAACACTAATACCTGTACTTTCTACTTCTTACATTTTGAACACAAATACCTGTACTTTCTACTTCTTACATTTGAACACAAATACCTGAACTTTCTACTTCTAACATTTTGAACACAAATACCTGTACTTTCTACTTCTTACATGTTGAACACAAATACCTGTACTTTCTACTTCTTACATTTTGAACACAAATACCTGTACTTTCTACTTCTTACATTTTGAACCCAAATACCTGTACTTTCTACTTCTTACATGTTGAACTCAAATACCTGTACTTTCTACTTCTTACATGTTGAACACAAATACCTGTACTTTCTACTTCTTACATTTTGAACCCAAATACCTGTACTTTCTACTTCTTACATGTTGAACCCAAATACCTGTACTTTCTACTTCTTACATGTTGAACACAAATACCTGTACTTTCTACTTCTTACATTTTGAACACAAATACCTGTACTTTCTACTTCTTACATGTTGAACACAAATACCTGTACTTTCTACTTCTCACATTTCCCAAACAGGCTGGTTCCTTTAGTTTGAATGTGTGTTTGGTGGCGTGATCATTATTATTTAGAGTCATTGCGTGCCTATTGATTTGAACACGATCCGTGTATCCATCATTTCCTGGTCTTCTCTAAAGAAGAGGGACCAATGAAAACGTTGTCATGTTGCCGTTGTTCAGCATGGAAACATTCATTAGCTAACAATGACATTATTGTTCTATTAATATAAAGGGAGGTCAGGTACTCTTTAAAACAGCTGCTAGTTATGGGTACTTTTTACTGAAGTACATTTCAAAGCCCATACTTCTTTACTTTTATTCAGTATCTGTACTTCTACTTGAGTAAAGGATGTGTGTACTTGTACCATCTCTGTTTATATTGGTGTTGATTTGAGTGAATACGAACAAAATGAGAGACACTAAATCTTACTGTTCATTAGGGGCGTTAAAAAGCACCTTACGTTGCATTAGTTGTCCCCATCTAGTGAGGTAGAGAGTGCTCAGAAAGCAGACTCAGACAGCTGCTGGTGTGTACAGCAGCTCCAGTCAGGGAGGAAAGCAGCAGGCTCCAAAGAGGAACACAGCTCTCTAACGTCCACGGTTCAGAGGACAAAGTGGGACAAACCAAACAAACAAACAATCCGAGGTCCAGTGAGTCCTAAGGCCCTGATCCTCACATCCAACCTGCACGAAAAGAAACCTTTTATACCGTGCACTTTATACCAGAGAATTCAGACCACAAACCGTTTTGGATTCAGACGGACTTATTCTTTTTGATTTCCAATACTGGAGAAGAGATGTGATATCTAACCGTAGATAGAGTTCTTTATGTATTCAATTGATTGATTTCTTTATGCCTTCAATTGAATCAATACTTTAGCCCGCCTCTTTACGTCTTCAATGTATTCCCTACTTGAGCTCTTTGTGTCGAACGCATCGTGCTGCACATTACAAAAGGCTTGGCAGGTTTGGACAGTTTGGAGGGATTTACTGAGGATGCTGAATCCATTTCTGACATTTTCAGGATCATAATGTCAGTTTCTACCAGAAAGTGGACACATCTGTTCTCTCTGTGGAAATGCTGCTCCAAAAACAAGTTGAAAGAATAATAAAAACAAGGTGTTTTCACTTGAAATAAGTACAAACATCTGCCAATAGAACAAGTGAAAATTAGCTTGGTAAGATCTGTTGAAATAAGAAGGGATATTTATATAAATCACATCTTGTAATTAGCTGGAAAACTTATTTTGAACTATATTTGACCAGAATCAGGACATGTTGTGTTACAAAGTTAAGCCTCAAATGCTCAAAGGTTTCGGTGTTCTGATGTTAGTGGTGATTTTCTAATAAATATGTGAAAACAAATAAGTTTCATCTGAGATACGACTCAAAATAAGATGTTTTGACCTAACATTGTCTAAAAATAAGACCCTTTTTCTCACTGCAGTGTTACTTCTGAAGTTATTATGTCTGATATCAGGAGTAGAGACATATTCTGACTAGATATTAGACACATGGCAAGATTTAGAGTTTTTGTAGTGCAGAGATGAGTGTTGTAAGAGTTCAGAAAGCACACGGTTAGAGGTTGAACTTTTATAACAGCTGCCTCGGCACAAACTCTGACCTTTTCAGACGTGTGTCACAGCGGCTGACATCCTGTAAACAGATCAGATGTGGAGCCAGACTTTAACAGCAGGAGACGTTTACGTTCTGGAGGGGTAGCACTTACTGGAATACGCTGACGTAATGTTCTGTGTTTCTGGACTGCAGCAGATCGGGTCATTACCTGCGACAGATGAAACAAGTCGGTATTAGCAGGTCTGATCTAGCTGGGACTGCCAGAAGAAATTATCAATACATACACTGCAGATGTGACAATACAGAGGTTTCACTCTATTAAGAGTTAATGAGTCAATGAAGAGACGTTATTAATCCCACGAGGGGACTTGTATCTGTTCCTTTCTTGGTAATTTAGTACACCTGATACAAGAGCACACTTCTGTACACATTAGGCCTAAAATACCAACATGCATTTGTAATGGAGAGGTGTCAGAGCGAGGGGGGGTTCATTGTTCAGCACCCTGAGTATTTAGGGGATTTGGTTATTGGTTAGCCTTGCTCAATGAATGCAGGACCCAGGAAGTGAACTGGCAAATCTACCAGTCCCCACTGTTGGTCCGTACAGGAATCAAACCAGTTGTAACCAGCCGATTTTCAGCTGAGGACTGGTTTTAGTGACATGTTGGAGACCAGCCAATGAGCAGCCGATGACCAGCCAGTGACCAGCCAATAACCAGCCAATGACCAGCCGTAACCAGCCAGTGACCAGCCAATAACCAGCCAACAACCAGCCAATAAACAGCCAAATACCAGCAATGACCAGCCAACAACCAGCCAATAACAAGCCAACAACCAGCCAATAACCAGCCAAATACCAGCCAATGACCAGCCAACAACCAGCCAATAACCAGCCAACAACCAGCCAATGACCAGCCAATGGCCAGCCAATGACCAGCCAATGACCAGCCAATGACCAGCCAATGACCAGCCAATAACAAGAATAACCAACAACCAAGCGAAACCAGTGAAAATCCAGTTACCAGCTGGTTTAACTTACAAACCCCTTTCCCTTCAGAGCAGCGTTATGGACCTGGCGACGATTCAGTTTCTCTCTGCGACACTTTACAACAGATGTTTGCTGTCAGGAAAACTTAAATCTCACCTCTCAGTTTTCTAGGGTCTCTACACATCGCTGCTGCCTGTAAGCTGTGACATTTTCTTCTGTGAGAGACGCTTCTCTAATTAAACGATGCCGATGCCAAAGATCAGATATAAGTGGATTTAGGAGGAATCTTCTTCAGGTTCGCTGAGGTTGAGCTCATGGTTAATTGCCTTCAGGTGAATAAAACACGTTCTCCAAGTGTCAGACATTGTTCTCTACCTTTAACCAAGGCTGTCATTTTCTTTCTTTAAATAGCACCCATGACTTCATTAAGCATGGAGACCACTGACACTAGAGCTCATTGCCCTTTCAGGGCACATTTCTTATGCATATTGAGAATTACTTGTAAAGTTTGAGGGCAGTGTTTTTTCTTTATTTCAGGCTCCTGACCAGAAACACATTCACAAAACCATTGACTTTAAGACGAGGAAAGTGGTAAAATGCTGACTAAATTCTAGGTTTTAGGACTCATCTCTTTACCTCTCTGTTCCACCTTTATCATTACATTACATGTTAGCTTTTATCCAAAGCGACTTACATACTCAATACTGTGGGCCCACAGGAGCAATTTTGGGGTGAAGTGTCTCAGGGACACAACGACATGCTGACTGCAGTGGGGTTTGAACCTGTGCCCATCTGATCCCCATACCATACCATACCAAGGCTCTATCCACTGCGCCACACCCCTCCATCAATATGCTAAACTATGCAAGAACGGTTGCATTAATTCAAAAGATGAACCTTAAATATAGACATATGCTTAAGTGGCTCTAACATATGGCATACTAATACAAGTTATACAAACTAATTTGTAGAAGCACGCTTTTAAATTACCCAAAGTGAATCAAGTGGACAGGAGGTGGTTGAAAACCTCCAGAGTTTTGAACGCTTTTTGAGTTATGAATTTCAAATCAAATCAAATCAAATCAGGTTTTATTTATATAGCACATTTAAAAGCGATTTTTGGTCGAGCCAAAGTGCTGTACATGTAATAAAAACACATTACTACAATCACAATAAAAGACAATAAATTACAACAGATATATATAAAAAACACAAGGAAAAGTCAGGAGTCGTGCTCCGCTCTAACTAGAAGGCCAGAGAGAAGAAGTGTGTTTTTAGAGTAGATTTAAAAACCCCTAGGGTCTGGGCCGACCTCACATGGAGGGGCAGAGTGTTCCAGAGCCTAGGGCCAGCTGCTGCGAAGGCTCGGTGCCCTCGGGTTTTGAGCCTGGTCTTGGGCACTACCAGCAGCAGCTGGTCAGCAGACCTTAAAGCTCTGGCTGGGGTGTAGCGCTGGAGCAGTTCAGCTATATAGGCCGGAGCCAGCCCATTTAGGGCTTTAAAAACATGAATTTGGATCGCATTTGGAGAACTCATCTTGTCTCTCTGGACTTAATTGTCCTTCAACACACGGCCAACATGGTGTCAGTGCTGTGATTAATGAGAGCTGGTTATCACTATCACAGAAAATGTTCTAAACAACACAATCACAGCATCTGCAACCTGCTGATGGAAACATACCAGAGTGGAAGAGACGGGGGTTAAAGAAGAATAAAGGGTAAAAGAATAATGAAAAGGAGGACAAATATTGGAAAAGGAAGTTAGAGGTGTCTCATAACCACTGGTAAAAGAAGTAAAAGTCTAGCATTTAAAACATTACTTAATTAAAATAACTGGTATCAAAATATACTTTAAGTTCCAATAGTAAAAGTACCCATTTTGCTAAAAGTACATTTGTAATTATAACCTTAAATATACCATAAGTCATTTGGGATAACATCAGAATGGTCTGAGCATCCAATAAAACGCTGACATTTAGGAGATGCACTGCCAGGGTTAATGCACTCTGTTCTGTGTGTGGTGTGTGTGTGTGTGTGTGTGTGTGTGTGTGTGTGTGTGTGTGTGTGTGTGTGTGTGTGTGTGTGTGTGTGTGTGAGTCATTAAATGTCATAGTGGAGCTTTCCTGCTGTCTGTCTCTCCACTTCTCTTGATGTCCATATGTCCATCAAATGATTCTTCTTCATCAGACAAGCAGAGTATTTCCTTAACGGTCTCAAAACTAAAATTAATAACCACCATTTTTTAAGCGCACTAAAGACAGACTGATGTAACAAGCTGGTTCGCCGGTCGTCCCTCTCATCATGATGTTCACCGTCAGCAGATCAATGAAAGAGATTCATGAATCTTATCAATTAGGCTAACTCATTTAAAGCTAATAGCATCGAGGACGAGGATGTTTATTTTTACTCTGATGAGGGAAAGTCTGGAGTAAGAAAGCTGGGTAGTGTGTGAGTGTGTGTGAGTGTGTGTGAGTGTGTGTGATTGTGTGTGTGTGAGTGTGTGTGAGTGTGTGTGTGTGAGTGTGTGTGAGTGTGTGTGAGTGTGTGTGTGTGAGTGTGTGTGAGTGTGTGTGAGTGTGTGTGAGTGTGTGTGAGTGTGTGTGAGTGTGTGCGGACGTTGTAATGCCTCGGTTGTTTAGTTGCTCCATTCGGCGCTCAACATCGTACCTTTACAAGCCTCCGATTAGCGCTGATGGTGGTCTCTTATGTGGACATCATGTCTTTACAAACTTCAAAAAAATATGTATCTTTTGAATATGCGAATAAAAGTTTGTCTGAAAAACGTTGTCGGTTTAGATTCAACCAAAACCCAAAAGACATTTTTATGCGTCTTTTTATTTAGGCACAACTTGATGTACATTTTAGAGTCACAGTACACTCTCTATATCCCCCACTCCCTCGCTCCTCTACCCACACATGCCCATACAGCCAAAACCAAACAAAAAATGTTAAGTAACAATTAAGATCATTTAAACCAAAAAAAACGATTTATGACATGTATAATAATACAACGAGAAACAACCCAAAATTAAAAACTTAAAGGGGACCTATCATGCAAAATGCACTTGTGTACGTCTTTTCTACATGAATATGTGTCCCCGGTGTTCCAGGGAACTCACCAAGTGTCAGAAAACACAACCATCTCTATTTTCCTCCATACCCAAATCTCTAAAAAAAGGGGCTGCAACGGATCTGATAAAAACTGATCCAGATTTGAACACTGTCCTGACGTCAGGACGGTGGCGCTACGGCTATTGGGCCAACTCCACCAATCAGGAGGAGACAGCCACGGCCATTGCCGTTCGAAAGCGCTGGAGACGCTGTAGTACATATGCCAGGCCTGTAGGTGGTGCTGTTCTCACAGAATCAGCCCTTGCAAAAACAGAGCTAGAAATTGTCAAATTGAGCGAAATGAGGCATGGCTAAAATGCATGATCTGTTTGGTATTTTGAAAAAAAAACAGTATAAATATGCCTTATATAGGTATGGTCCTACACTATATTATTCAAATATAGCATGATAGGTCCACTTTAAAATAAAAACACAAATTTAAAACATAAATCCACGTTCATCTGCGCCGCTACGACTTCCGATTGATTTTGATAGAGCGGGTAACAACTGCTCCCCTCAGTGGCCAAAATAAGTATTGCAGGATAAAGTTTTGGGACATGATCCATACTTTCTTCTTTTTTTTTTATGTCGGAGTTTTCCATCTCTAAACCGGCGAAACGATCTTAAGAATGCATCATCACCAGATTTATGAGACACCGAAATCCCATTACCTTCTGCAGAATAACAACATGGAGGAACATCGTACGTAACAAACTGCATTACACAACGTTCAGACTTCTGTCTCCTCTCGTCTTACGTAAGCCTTTTCAAATCCTCCTGGATAAACCAAAAATGCATGAAACAATCTCCCTCTTCACAAAGAGAGAAACACAATCCTCCTCTCACAGAAGTACAGTCAACATTTTCCTTCCTGGGGAAATGAAAGTTATTCCCTTTCTCATGTTTCCCTTGGTTCAGGAGCTCCTACCTGCCTCCAGCTACTGACCCTAACGCCATATATGGAGAAAATAACTAAATAATACAAATACAACGGTTCCTGCTTCTGTTTTGTTCTGTCTGTGTGAGTGTTTGCCAGAGATAGCAGAAGTACACACATCCTTTACTCAAGCAGAAGTACACACATCCTTTACTCAAGTAGAAGTACACACATCCTTTACTCAAGCAGAAGTACACACATCCTTTACTCAAGTAGAAGTACACACATCCTTTACTCAAGCAGAAGTACACACATCCTTTACTCAAGTAGAAGTACACACATCCTTTTCTCAAGTAGAAGTACACACATCCTTTACTCAATAGAAGTACACACATCCTTTACTCAAGTAGAAGTACACACATCCTTTACTCAAGTAGAAGTACACACATCCTTTCTCAAGTAGAAGTACACACATCCTTTACTCAAGTAGAAGTACACACATCCTTTACTCAAGTAGAAGTACACACATCCTTTACTCAAGTAGAAGTACACACATCCTTTACTCAAGTAGAAGTACAGATACTCGTGTTTAAAAATACTCTGGTGAAAGTAGAAGTACTGACTAAACTTCTTTACTCAAGTAAAAGTAAAGAGGGCTTTGAAATGTACTTCAGTAAAAAGTACCCATAACTAGCAGCTGTTTTAAAGAGTACCTGACCTCCCTTTATATTAATAGAACAATAATGTCATTGTTAGCTAATGAATGTTTCCATGCTGAACAACGGCAACATGACAACGTTTTCATTGGTCCCTCTTCTTTAGAGAAGACCAGGAAATGATGGATACACGGATCGTGTTCAAATCAATAGGCACGCAATGACTCTAAAATAATGATCACGCCACCAAACACACATTCAAACTAAAGGAACCAGCCTGTTTGGGAAATGAGAAGTAGAAAGTACAGGTATTTGTGTTCAACATGTAAGAAGTAGAAAGTACAGGTATTTGTGTCAACATGTAAGAAGTAGAAAGTACAGGTATTTGTGTTCAACATGTAAGAAGTAGAAAGTACAGGTATTTGTGTTCAACATGTAAGAAGTAGAAAGTACAGGTATTTGTGTTCAACATGTAAGAAGTAGAAAGTACAGGTATTTGTGTTCAACATGTAAGAAGTAGAAAGTACAGGTATTTGTGTTCAACATGTAAGAAGTAGAAAGTACAGGTATTTGTGTTCAACATGTAAGAAGTAGAAAGTACAGGTATTTGTGTTCAACATGTAAGAAGTAGAAAGTACAGGTATTTGTGTTCAACATGTAAGAAGTAGAAAGTACAGGTATTTGTGTTCAACATGTAAGAAGTAGAAAGTACAGGTATTTGTGTTCAACATGTAAGAAGTAGAAAGTACAGGTATTTGTGTTCAACATGTAAGAAGTAGAAAGTACAGGTATTTGTGTTCAACATGTAAGAAGTAGAAAGTACAGGTATTTGTGTTCAACATGTAAGAAGTAGAAAGTACAGGTATTTGTGTTCAACATGTAAGAAGTAGAAAGTACAGGTATTTGTGTTCAACATGTAAGAAGTAGAAAGTACAGGTATTTGTGTTCAACATGTAAGAAGTAGAAAGTACAGGTATTTGTGTTCAACATGTAAGAAGTAGAAAGTACAGGTATTTGTGTTCAACATGTAAGAAGTAGAAAGTACAGGTATTTGTGTTCAACATGTAAGAAGTAGAAAGTACAGGTATTTGTGTTCAACATGTAAGAAGTAGAAAGTACAGGTATTTGTGTTCAACATGTAAGAAGTAGAAAGTACAGGTATTTGTGTTCAACATGTAAGAAGTAGAAAGTACAGGTATTTGTGTTCAACATGTAAGAAGTAGAAAGTACAGGTATTTGTGTTCAACATGTAAGAAGTAGAAAGTACAGGTATTTGTGTTCAACATGTAAGAAGTAGAAAGTACAGGTATTTGTGTTCAAATGTAAGAAGTCAAAGTAAAAAGTGGTCAGAAAAATAAGTAGTGGAGTAAAGTACTGATACCAGAAACATGTATACTTAAGTACAGTAACGAAGTATTTGTTCTCCACTACTTCCCCCTCTGGTGTTAGGACACTGAATCAAAACGGGAAGAGGTTTAAAAAACAAAAAGGGATGAGTTCCAGAAATGAAGGAGTTAATCTGGTGGATATTTACCCAGACACGAGGAGCTATGATCAGACGTCTGGACTCTGAGAGCAGCCAATATGTTCCAGAGGGACGAGGTGGAGGACACATATTGTCCCCTGACATTCAGAGGTATTAGCACATCATATTAAACACCCTGCTCAGCACCAACGTGAGGAGATGCAGCCCCGAGACGAGGCTCCAGATCATTTGAAATGCCATTTGTAGGATGTGAAAAATTCATGCATTCGTTCACTGTCAGGAAAACATGATGCACATAGAGGAACTCTGATTCATGAGATGTACATACAGTGCAGTCCAGTGGAGGAAGAACATGTGTGCCCCTGGTGCCAAACCAATATATACTATAAATAGATGTTTAGCATAAAACACATCAAATATAAACAGGTAGGACCGGTTCTTATGAATCCCCAAGGGAAAATACAGGTCTAGGTGTACTGTTGGAAACATGTTGGTTTTGCAGCACATTTACTGTCTGGTTTAGATAAGATAAAATGTGCTTTATTGATCCCAATAATCTGCGTTGCAGCAGCATTAAAGGCATTGCACATAAGTAGACATTAAAAGAGTAGAAATAAACAATCCAAAATGTAAAAGATGTGTGTACTCTGGTTTTGGGACATGATCCAGACTTTTTGTTTTCCATCTCTGAAACTCTTTCAAATCTCATTTGAGGATCTGAAAAAAGCATCTCGTCTCTCTCAGGCTCTGCAGAGGTTTAGGGAAATAAAGGAAAAGCAATGATTCACTTCCATGCAGTGATTTGTGATGCTTCTTCAACGAGACGGAGAAACATTTAGACTTTCACCTGGCGGAGGACCAGCGGGGGTTGAGTCATCGTGGAGCATTAATCCAGTGTGTCAGTACCTTTTCTAAATAACGTAGTGCAACCATGTGGAGGTTAGCATATAGGAACACTTACCTCGGGGTGAAAGAAAGAGCAACATACGGTGGGATCAAGGATCATATTTTCCCGCCCTGAGGCAGCGCTGATTCATGAGCATCGCTGACGCTACACCACACACACTGTAAGAAAACACACAGATTGAAACACAAAGAGACCCTTACCCTCTGCTCTCTCACAAAGAAAACACTAATGCATTATGGGTCCTCCGGGCAGGAGCTATTCTTAGTGCTTTCTTCCAAATGTCACTTGTGCAAGGTTATTGACATTACCATGGAAGGAGTAATGCAACCTGTCAGTTATAACATCTGCTCAGTCACATAAACAGCTGATCAGGTGACCTGTCAATCACCTGACCACTGGGCTCATCAGTTACTCAAACATTAAAAAACAACCCTTTTCATCTAAATTAGCTCCGGTTTTTAGACGGCTGATCAGGACACATGGACAAACATCCTATACGAAAGGGGGCTGGTACAGTGGGGATTGGACCCAGATGCAGGGAACACAATGGATGCCAGCAGTGGCGGTTCTAGACCCATGTGACTGGGGGGGCCAGGGTGGGGCCAGTTATTTTCTGAGGGGGGCACATAAATACAGGACGAAAAAGACAAAGACAGTATGAAGTAATTGCGCATAAGAAAACAATGCAATACAGGTATTGGTACACATATATACAGTTGTTACGCTCTAATGGGTCAGACTAGACAAATAACGTTAGTTCCGCCTGTTCCGGCAGCCAAGAAATCGTTTAATCATAAACTTTTCATTTTCAGGGGCGCCACAGGGTGGTCCAAAGCCAGTGTTACGGCTTTGGACCACCCCCCCGTCCCCTTAGAACCGCCCTTGGATGCCAGTATATTGAAAGACACAAAAACACAGAAGGACCAGGCAAGGTAAAAAATACCAAAGGATAAGAAATAAATGGGGGGTCAAAGCGGGATGACTTGGGGAACATGGGCAGCAAAGCAAAGAGGGCACACAAGGAAAATACAGAATCAGACAGAGACAGGAAATTAGGAACTATGGGACGCTGGAGGACAGCGGGGAAACATAGAGGACGAACTGACGGAAAACACAAGGAAAGGCATATCTACTCACAGGACTCAGTAGCTACGTAGAAATGGCAATGAAATTCTTCTGACCTGAGCTCCTCCAACAATGCAACATATATAATAAAATACAAAATACAAATAAGAAATAGTGCAAGAAGTCTATATACATGTAAATAGAATATGATATGTACAAGAACATAATGTAAAATAAATATTGTACAGTAAGATGAAATGAAATACTGTTAGAAGAAACAAGTCCTTGGAGCAAAGTCGATAACATCCTGTAAATAGTTGAGTCCCTTACTGTAGCTTAAAATGAGCAAAAATCAATCATGGAAATTTAAAAAAGCATATTAATATCAACCCTACCTCTTAAGATTAAATATCATGTGTCTTATTTCTATTCTCTCACATGTCGTTAAAAATATACATGTTTTCTCATCATCTTGACCCTTAAACTCTTATCATCTCTTTGCTGCTACTGTTTATTATTAGGAGCTCTTCTTTCACACTGCAGCACTGCAATCTGATGGCACCCCCAACAGCAAAGCTCAAAAGCACAAGTCTAAAATAAAGAAATAAAGAAATTATGATCACCTTTACAACTTTGTGCATCCTAGGTGGGAAACATTGGCTCACACTGACTCCTCCTGATCGTCATTAAGCGCTTTGAGCAGCAGGAAAAGTGCTATAAATTATTATAGTTATAGTTAAATTCTGATTATTCTGATTATTCTGATCATCATTACAGTTTGAATGAGCTCAGGGAAACATGTGATGTGTAATCAGGGGCGGACTGGGACTACAAATCAGCCCGGGACTCTCGACCGGCCCACTTCGGTACCGCCGGCCCACCTCGGTACCGCAAGTAATTACCACTAGTAAATTATCGCCGGGGGGGGGGGTGCTAGTGACTGTGACTTATCCGACCGGCCCACATCGTCTGACCGGCCCACTTCAGTACCGGTGTTGTGCCAAATTATGCACCCCCGTCATGAAATGCCCCCTTAAAAATATGCTGACAAAGACTATGTAACATTTGTAAACATATATTTTGATATTATATGACAAATATGTAAAATTAAACAATACATTTTAAAGCACGTGTATACAGACAGGACGTAACAATAATAACAAAAAAAAAGATTTAAAAAAAACTGAAAAGGAAGTGACGAATGAATTTCGACACCACTACCATCAAATACGTAGCGAAAAGTGTAACCACAAGAATCAAGACTATATGAGCTACCACTAAACAACTCACAGTCTGAAAATTACCATTAATAAAAACCCTGAACGTTTACTTTTCGTTTTAAACATCGTTTTAAGGTGTAAACGTGTCATTTAGAAATGCGCGTTCCCGTGACAAGGGGGGCATTTCATGACGGGGGTGCATCATTTGGCACAACACCGGCCCATCGGGATTCATCCCGAACGTCCCGATGGCCAGTCCGCCCCTGTGTGTAATCAAAGGTTTGTGCATGAATCTCAGCAATGCGCCGAGCGGCCGCACCTCGCTGAGCTGTGGCAGATTGCTGTGATTGATGGGAAGTATACGCTACGGAAGAAATGCACTTTTTATGTGGTCGTTATGCAGAGATGTGTTGTTCTGCAGAATATAAAAGAGATACAGATGGAGCTGATTTATTCCTGAAGATCTGACGCAGCATGAGTCGGTCTTTCAGTGTGATGGAGAGAAGCTGCAGGACAAGTTAACTTTGCTCATGAATACTTAAAAACAGAGGTGTAAAGTAGCTAAACATTTACTGTACTTAAATACAAGTTTGAGGTACTTGTACTTTACTTGAGTTGTTCCATGTGATGCTTCTGTCTACCTCACTTCAATCTGCACCATGACTACTTCTATATGATTACATGATGTGACAGCAAGGCATTGTGAGTATCTCCTTTCCTTTCCTAAGGGGATGGTCCAGTGTTCCCTAAAGGAGATGATGAAGGAAGCACTGAAGCTCCTTTCCTACCATCTAGAATCAGCTCTTATCATGGCTGACACTTAGAAAGCTTAGAAACCTTCCTGAGAGAAGTTTACAGTCTGGCTGCAAACATGAAGTGAAAACAGACAATACATAAGGACATCATTCAATAAACCAGGAGAAAGGAAATTCACACATCACAAAAAAGCAAACATGCATCAGCACTTTTCACACACGACAAAAACTCTAAATCTCACCCAGTATATGTGTCTAATATCTAGTCAATATATGTCTCTACTCCTGATATAAGACATGATAACTTCAGAAGTGACACTGCAGTGAGATATAGGGTCTTGTTTTTAGACAATGCATCATCTTGTTCAGTCAAAACATCTTATTTTGAGCTGTATCTCAGATTAAACTTATTTCCTTTCACATATTTATTGGAAAATCACGAACTAACATCAGAAAGCAGAAAACCTTTGAGCATTAGAGGATTATTTTGAAACACAACATGTCCTGATTCTGGTGAAATATAGTTCAAAATGAGTTCTCCAGCTAATTACAAGATGTGATTTATATAAATATCCCTTCTTATTTCAAGAACTCTTACCAAGCAAATGTTCACTTGTTCTATTGACAGATTTTTGTACTTATTTCAAGTGAAAACACCTGGTTTTCATTCTTTTTTCACCTTGTTTTTGGAGCAGCATTGTTTCCAGTGTATCAGTGCTGTTTGCTGTCAGTGCAGTAGTTTGCATGTGTTATTGAGTCAGGGGAGATTGTGATAATTAAAACGTGACATTTTGCAGAAATCATGTCAAGTCCACTGAGAGGAAATTAACACGCTCTTTTTCTCCAATCATAATGTTTTATAGTGTTTGTAACCAGATGTGGGAATATGCATTACGCTCATCGGATCATAAAGTATGCAGGGTCAGGTTTATGTCTCATCATGTCGGGCATCAGTCAGGTTTTATCACACCTCAGCTCCATCACGTCAGTCTGATGTACGTCTGAACAAAGTCAAAGCCATCTGTGGGAAGAAGACGTGCAGACTTCTACATGTGAGCCCAATTTCACGCTTTAAAATCAGATACCAGGGTGCTTTAGTTTCAGAACAGCTGCTAATGTTGAGAAGATATGGACGTAAATCTGGATAATATGGTTAAAGATCAAAGTGGAGTGAGCAGCGGCGGGTAAACAAATGGTAGTTACAGCAAAAAGTTCCCACAGAAGCCCTAATATATCCATTTAAAATAAAGTAGGGTCCTACATATAATGGATTAGATTGTTTTTGAATGATCTTCCAGCCTGATTTTGCATGATTTCAAATGTTAAAATGTTCTCTAAGATTTAAAGAAATAACAGAAATCCAACAAAGAAAAGAGAAATATCAGAGAGGGAAACTCAGTGGACATTTTGAAACGACAGCTAAAGACACATCTTTTTAGATCAGCTTTTTAGGAGCCGTGTAGGATAGAGAGTGAATACACATACTTTACAGAGATGCTGTTTGAGAAACCAATGTGAGTTTGGAACATTGCACAATTTAAATCTATTCTAGTAGACCTCAACAATGGAAATATGATCAGTAGAAATGGCCGTGACATGGCACCTTTGATCAACAAGATGATGCATTGTCTAAAATACAAGACCTGATATCTCACTGCAGTGTTACTTCTGAAGTTAGTATGTCTTGTATCAGGAGTAGAGACATATTCTGACTGGATATTAGACACATATACTTGGCAAGATTTTGAGTTTTTGTCGTGTGAATGAAGTCTTTCGAGGCGTCACGCTGGGCTTCAGAGCAGCGATATGTAAATCTGAGTCATCAAGACGTCCCAATCATCTCCCCCTGCGAACAAAATGGAAAAAGATTATAAATCCAACAATTCCTTGCCACCTACACGGCACAGATGGTGTTGTTGGAGACGTTTCGCCACAAAAACAGCGATCACACTTTCTGAAAAATCCTCTGAACTTTTGCACAAAAAGTCAAATGAAGTTCAGCTGAAGTCTCCTCTTACCGACACTCAATCAGACCTGACACTCTGGCCTTTGTCAAACCCCTCCCCCCTCTTTTCTCTTGGGGGAAAATGATTGCGCTCAAGTATGAAAATATTTGTCTAAGTGGGAGAAGAAGAAGAAGAAGAAGATGAAGGTTGGTGAAACAGCAGCTGCTTTGCAACGCTGTGGTCTGAGGCGGGGGAAATGACTCTGAGGAAAGGTGGAGAGAAATGTTCAAATGGAAAGAAATAACACAATCTGTCCTTTACGTGAACTTTAATGCTGATTCCTTAAATGCTAAAGGCAGACTGAGAGCATTTAAATCTGTCTGGAGGTTTTAATTGGGACTGAATTGCTGTCTCAATGTTTTTTCGTAAATACGTCTGGTGTTTCCTTTCAAAGACGTCGTTGCAGGGTTTTCTTTAGCGTCTGAAAGCTCTTTATAGCGGCAGAGGAGAGGGTTTGATGGCATGCTTTTGTCTCAAATCATCTAAACATAAGAGCTGAGTGCAGCAGGATCAGGGTTTTATTTCAGGATCCCATCATAGAAAACCTATTGTTTTTGTAAAGATGTATTTATTGTTCTCCTGAGATGTCCTTTATGATGCTCAAAAACTCACGACATCTTACACAGACATCAGGACTGGAATAAAACTACAAAACGTTGTGCGGTGAAAGTCCTCTATAGAGTCACTTATATTGTTCTGATGTTCACGAAGTTTGGTACGCACATTGCTCTTGTTATTGTGAACATATTTCAAATTGGCTTTAATTAGCCTTTCCCAACCAGAAGACCGGTCATTTGGGTTAATGTGCGTCTTTCTTGTATTTTTAGCAAACGACAAAAATACTCGCATGTCAACGCTGTCAACGGCCCTCGAGGTCATTTATAAACACACGCAAAAAGAAAAAAAATTAAAGAAATCTAGACTGCAAAATAATTAAACAAGCGAGAGCCTGTTTTGAACACAACACGAGCCTAACGTGTCATCACGTGGTATATGTCTGGTCTGACAGGGGTGCAGTTTGTTGGGATAGAACACCTCTGCTACGCGCCGTTCGTTGGATGAGGCTGAAATCTCTATTAAAATAAGAAAGGAATTGAAAACACCGGAATCAAAGTTATAACAAATTATCTGAGTTTACTTCTAGTAGGAAACCAAACACTATACAAGTTATACAGAGTACTCGAGTACCCCGGACTTTTAGGTCTGTGATGCGATGCCGATAAATGCGTCCGGACCAACCACTCATCAAACCAAAAGAAATTGGACTTCAGGTTGATGATGCGATTCGGACACAGATATCTGGACCAACCAACTCACCAAACCCAAAGCATTTTTACACACACAAACAACCGTATACATATCCCTATTTTGGGGCGGAGATGTGTTGAATTGTTCCTTCCCATTTTCCTCCCAAGCGAATCAGAGAGCCCCTGGGGAGAAGCTGTTTAAACTGACCACCTCCCCCAAGTGCCCTGACTGGCTGGATTCGCTTCTGGTGAGGTCAATAGTTCTGACCAGGACTTGAAATTCCAAAGTCCCCTAAGGTCAAAAGTCAACGTTATCTCTCCGTCCCGATCTCCCCTCCCTACCTTTTCCAGGGGAGTTATCTCATAAACTTTTCTTTTCAAACAATTAAACCTTTAGTGCCCCCATAAAAAGAGACCCAAATCTACCTTAAAAACAGCATCGGTGTGTTGAGGTAAAAGGGACAGGGTGTGTGTATGACCCAGGAGTGTGATTACTCAACAGTTCAAACATGTTCACTAAAATACAATTCAAAATACATCTTTACTTCAATACAGTTTAGAATCATATCTTTTTACTTCAAGTTCTGACGGAGAGCACCAGAACGTCGCTCCGGCACTTCACAAATGTCAGTACCCATAAGGAGCCGTATAGTTTGTAATTCATTTATTAATTAGGTTGTGAACACTTTATAAATCATGAATAAGCTTTTATAAGACATGAGATAAACAGGGCGACTGTGACCGGTTGCTTGCCAAATAGTGAGCCCACATTCATCTGTACTGCTAAGCCTTATATTGGCTACTTAGCGTACTTTGTCTCTTTCATCAGCCAGCATCCTTGGTATCTGTTGCTCACTGAGTTGATTCTTGCTAAGTAGCCAATATAAGGCTTAGTCCTCTTGAGCCTGTGTTGATGAATGAAAACTGTGTTAGAACTGGTTTATAAATGGTTCGGATTAATAAAGTGTTTACAACCTAATTCATAAACTAATTAGAAACCCTTTTTGAATCCTTTATAAGGGTAGTCTTATTGTAAAGTGGTACCGTTGCTCTCAAAGTGCACCAGATTGATGCTTTCACTTTAAACATTTAAAAGAAATCTTCTCGCCCCCTGGAGGAGGTTAAATCATGTTCACATGGATAGGAAACTAAATACATTTGCACACATCTTGTGTCCATATCTTTCTGTTTTGGTGGTCATGCACACCGTGCACGTGCATGCAACCGTGCACGTGCACGCATGTGCGAGTCATGGTAAGATATCTGGATTAAGAGGTTGCTTTTTCTTTGCACAGCATGAAAGAAAGGCGAAATGAATGGGCTGTGATTTTCAGCGACGTGCAGTCAGGGGAGGCAGAACCTAAATAGTAATAATAATAAAATGTCTCCACTGATCTGTGTTGTAAGTGTGATTTCTGTTTGATTCCAATCGCTTTTTATAGTCAAAATCAGCAAATTTGCCGAGCTCCGCTACGGGAGCGATGAGAAGTGAGGCAGGGACGAGCTCTGCCTCCCGTAAGCCTACAGTAACTTGCTGGAGCGCGGGCACTAATTTAGCGCGGGCACTTATTTTGTGAGCGCGCTCAAGCCAGTTACTGTGGGGTGAGGTGAGGCACAGATGAGATCTGCCTCACCTCAGAATGCGTCACCCCACAGAAACTGGCTGGAAAGCGGGCCCTAAGCGCATGCCTGTCACCATCTCACTGTAGGTCACCAATGTAATGTATGTAGATCCCTTTATTACATTTATCCTCGCCATCCATAGTCTCTAAATAACTTATTTCACGTATATATGATATTTAGGCTCGCTGGTGTCATCGTACAACGGCAATGAAAAAAGCACCAGGAGAGGCAGCCATAACCTCTGCCGCACTGAAGGGGGCGCACGTGAGCCCACAGGTTCTTGTTGCTACTGTCATTCTACACAGAGACGGTAGACGCAAACAACAAACTAGACTTTTGAAACTACAGGAAGATAAGGAGGACTTTTACAAAACAGTAATAGAGATTGTTGTCCAGAAGGATAGCATGGACTTCATCTTCAAGTCAAGGTAAGACCACATTTGTAATGAAAATGGGATCTTACTAAGAAAGAACAATCCAATATTTAGCTTTGTGGGTATCCTTTTGTTGAACGGTCTGTTTAAAATGAATCGAAGCATCAGACTAAAAAAGCTTTTGAAAATAACCGAATATTTCGATTAAGGTCAAAATATAATATTTGTAAATCTGACTCAGTGAGTCAGTGCCTCACCAGCCATGAACCTCACCGCACGTCACTGGTGATTTTAGTATTTTTAAGCAGAGGTTTAAAAAATTGAAATGGCCGTTGAGAGGAAAAAGGTTCCCCACCCCTGATCTAAATATAAGAGCTGAGTGCAGCAGAATCTGGGTTTTATTTTAGTCTCACAAAAAAACTAATAATAGCTACGTTTGTCCACAGGGCAAAACGTAGTATATTCACAAATAACCCTCTCAAGACGTGACATGGATAACCTATTCATTTCTAATGACCAGTGTCCATGTCACGTGCTCGCAAACTTTCCCAGTGAGAAAAAAAAACATGGCGGACAACCGATTTATTCTTAGTGGAAAATCCTAAATTGTAGGATAGTTTGGCCGATTACATTTCTAGCGAGAAGTGTATATTGTACTTTTAGAATCTACGTCCGTTTTACTGTTACCTGAAGCCATCTTTGACCTTTAAACCACTTTTATTTTCAAATCCCAGGATTAGGATATTTAAACTTATTAGGTCAAAGAAGAACCAACCATTTTTAACCGATCAGCTTCGACCCTGACGAGCCTCCTTTAAGACAGAAAAGATAATGTCACAGCGACACACACACATCCAGCATGTCACCGTGTTATGCAGCAGTACGTAGCAAACACCATTAATCATGAATCTAATAAAAGGACGTGCATTTCCTCCGTACTGTAATATTCATGCTGTAATTTCACACAACTGATTTGCCTGCTCTCCGTTGGACGTTAATATTTTCCATCTTAGCCAGAAGCTCACAGCTGGCTCACGTCAAATGAAACACACATAGCCAGGCGCACAACAAAGCTTTTCTCTTTTCAAATCATTATTACCCTGCTGTCAGATACGTTCCCTCGCTTTGTGCTATTTATTATTGCCAAATGTCCGACAGCTACTGAACGGCCTAATGGGAAACATGAGACAGTTTCTCTGTCAGCAGCAGCAGGGAACGCTGAGCTCTTTCAAATCCCCCGTTTCTGCTCAGAGACTCAGATTAAAGAGCTAATTATGTTTGTCAGCACACACACACACACACACACACAGCCACACATTCAAGGTATGCATGCCAACTCAATTTGTATTGAATTGTAAATACATGTGAACGGTTGAATCATTTCCACAGATAACTGCTGCACAGATACAGTACACTGCAAATGAACAATAAATGTGAAATAATCCTCTGTTTCAAAGATGGTTAGTGAGGGAAACAGTAATGATGTCTGGAGTTTAGGTGTGTGTTAAATATCACCACCTCTGCAGCTCTGCATTAGCCTCAGAGTCTCGGAGGTTTTAATCAAATTTAAATCGGCGTGCATGCAGCTGTTTCAGCAAAAAAAAGTTATTATATAATTGAAAAAGTCTTATAACTCCTCTGCACAGCACCTGTCCGCCTCCAACAGCAGTCAATATTATGGAAATGGAGGGTGAAGAAAGTGGAACATTTAGCAGGTAAAGAGACATCAGGAGGTGGTGGAGACCAAAGCCGAGTCTAAAGGAGAATATTATTGGATTCGTTGCACATTTAAGTCTCCAGAAACACATTTTGAACGGGATGATAATACTGTGCAGAGGGCTTGATGTGTGTAGAGTATTCGCATTTGGTCTCTGTTGTCCTTCTGCAGACACCGTACCGGATGTAGGGATCTACAGGCGGGGTTCGTGTATTGTGGTGATAACTGCCATGTGGATATAATGTTGCTCCGTCACTATTAAGGTTATTAAACCAAGTTCTATGATAAACATGACTCGTTTATGAGAACATCAAACATGGTGTCAGAAGTCAAGTCTCCGGAGTTTTTTTTCGGCGGATTTTTCACGTCTGGGTGACGTTTGCGAGGACAACTAATGGCGCGTTTCCACTACAGCGCGGAGCACGGTTTAAGAGGGCTGTGACGTCAGCGGCCCGTTTTTGGTTGCGTTTCCACTTGGCCTAGTACCGGCCGGCGGGTCCTAATTCACAGTTTTTCTGGCCTCAGAAAATCGTGGGTCTAGGGCCAGAGACAACGAGGCTGAGTCGGGCTGAGTATGCTAAACTAGAGAGAGCATCGCTGGCAAGGGGGCTACAACTACAACAAGATGGACATATTTGACCGTGATTTAATTGTAATACACGTTTCTAAATGATGAAGTAACAACATACTGATACCGGTTAGTAAAAACCATGAATTAATGCTTTGACAAGTCTGCAGACAGACGGCAGGCGAAAAACCTTTTAAAATGCGTGTTTTCTAAATGGAGATTGGCTAAGCTAACGCAGTATATGCTCCGACCGTCCACACTCACAACAACGGCCTATACAGACATAAATAAAGCAGCGACTGTACTCGCCATGACACAGGCAGTCTGTGGTTTGTACTTGTTTAACTTTTGTCTAGTTTCTGAACAGATATGAGGAGCTGTGAGCTCTGAGTGCTAACAGCTAACGGCTGTGTTGTTTTTCTGGGGTTCTCATTGAAGATGACGTCACGGCTCCGCCTACACTGCGTTACAGCAAGAGCTGCACATTTGGGAATCTCTATGAAGAACTAATCAGAGATAGACTGGTCTGTGGTATCAGTAATGACAACTTAAGGAAAGTGCTCCTGAGAGACTGTGATTTAACACTAATCAAGGCTGTTAACATATGTCAGATCCATGAGATGACTGAAGAGCACAATAAAACGCTAGCTATGCCACAGCACTCTGCCACAAACGTGGATTCAGTTCAGACTTACCAGAGAGGAACACGAAGATACGACAACAAAAGGAAACCTCAGGCAGATCAAAATGGATTTAGCTGTATTTCCAACTGCTACAACTGTGGAGGTAGTCACGCAGCAAAGAGGGACACCTGTCCAGCTAATGGTCAACAGTGTCATACCTGCAAAAAGTGGAATCATTTCAAAAAGTGTTGCAAGACCATACAACAAACATATAACAAGCAAGGGCCCAGGAGGATAGTTCATCAGCTAGAACCTGATCAAGCTGATACAACTACAGATGGAACATTCTATGTTGACGGCGTAACCCTGCAAGTAGGTGTTGATGCAACTGATGCACAGATAGAAAGAAATGATGAGGCTTTTGTCACTGTGCACATCAATGACAATATAGTTGAGATGAAAGTAGACACTGGTGCGAAGTGCAATGTTCTGTCAAAAATGTCATTCAATGTGATAAAAGGAGATGAACAAATACAGACGTGTTTTATGGTGGAAGCAAAATCAAAACTGCGGGCGTAGTCAGACTGCAGTGCCACCTAGTGGGAAAAGTCCACACACTGCCATTCTACATTGTAGAAGAGGATGTCCTGCCACTGCTTGGGCTACGAGCGTGCAGACAGATGGGACTAGTTTCATTCAGTGAAGCAGTTCATCAATTAAGCCCACTGACGATGACCTTTCAGTTGAGATCCAAACAGAATACAGCGATCTCTTCTCTGATGAGCTTGGAAAGCTACCTGTGACGTACTCCATGACTCTCGACCCAGATGTAAAACACAGTCGTTCGTCGTCGGTGGATGCCGTGAACACTGTACAAATCCCGTTTCAATAATTCCCCTCTACTCTAAAGTCGCATCTAAAACGCGATCTGATCTAGCTGTGTATATTTTGTTATTTTTATTGTTATATTCAATCTCATTAGCTACAGGCATTTTTGAAGCTTGTAAAGGGAAGATGACAGCTCTCACTCGCCACTCTGCTCTTCCACAGCGCCGCTTCCCCTCCCTCTGCTGAAATTATGAATGTAAGGCGTATAGTAATCATAATAACACGGCAGGGTCCGTTACAGTTTGTTTGTATCTGATTTCAAATAAACAAAGTCTTGGCTTTCAGAATATTAAACTTGTTTCGGCAAATTCAGATGATAAATACAACTTTGAAGCTTGTAACGGCATAATTACAAGCGGAGACCGGAGTAACGTAACGTCACAGCAGGCATAACAACAGCCGGTGTTTCTCGTGAGTAAACAAACACAATACACACAAACGCAAAAATACACAAACACACACGTATACACACACTCGCGGTTCCCCCAGACCAGTAATCCAAACGAAAATATCTTCCCTCCGTTACTACTTTGATCATTTGCTCCGCTTCCAGAGAAGAGGAAACTTTAAAGGCCTTTTTCTCAAAATGATGACTCGGTGACAGTCATTATATAATGTGACATATTTTGCTTAATATTTGGAGTACAAAAACAATCCTGATATCATTAGAAAGCTAGGAATCTCCTCTTTCCAACAGTGTATACAACTCAAAATGTGTCTTCGGGTCAATGCGACTGATTTCGATGGAGCAGGTTTGCATTAGGTAAAATAAAGCAGGCAGACATAACAGGAAGAATATGTACATTTTAACCCAATCAAATAGGACATTGTCACACCATTCAAATGTATCCATGTAAATTACAACCAATAAAAAAGCTTAGATTTGTTTATTTGTTACGTTGTTTACTTTATTTGTTACGTTGTTCTGTGTGTGTCAGCCGTTAACCAGATAGAAAGAATAGATACACTTGCAAACAAGTCAGAAGAACCAGCGCAGAAGAAAACTAAATACAGTCAATCTAAACTTACATTTAACAACTGGAAGGTCACATCCCTGACATCCACTTCTCCGGAGCCTGGACCTTCATCAATCATAGAAGACCAGCGAAGCCAGATGAACCCAAAAGCAGCAGCTCTGCGGCCGCAGAGACTGTCAAAACCGCCCCCCCGCCGTCGTTGAACCGAAACAGGCTGGTTCCGACTGCATGGAGGTTTGTTGTCGGGACATTGAGGCGGGTAAAGCTGTACAGCTAACTGTCGAAAAAACCGCTAGATCGTCTGGGCAAAGAGAAAGGTACTTCAACGCAGAATGGTACAAAAACAGAGAGTGGTTAATTATTTGCAAAACCACTAAACGGGCCTTCTGTGAAATATGCAGATTTGCTGCTGTCAAACGGCTTGTAACTTTCTCAAAATGTGGAGATGATAGCTTTGTTAATACCGGAGTTAATAACTGGAAAAAGTGCCCAAGCCTCCATGAACAGTTGTCTCTGACTGTACGATGGGTATCAGCTGATTATGTTGTCCATGAAGACTTCATAGGAATGTATGACTGTCCTAAGACTGACGCAGAATCAATAACCCACTGATAAACTGCGATGTTAACAACCTCATGATAACCTCATATGTTTTTAACTTAGGATCATACCTGTGTTTAGTCTAGAAAAAGGTAAATGTGTGCATTTTATTATAAAGTTGTGTATATTTACAGACTGTTGCAAAAACTAAGAAGCTTATAAACATCAGGTTTAAAACTAAAAGAGCTTTACAAAAAAGTAACACAATTAAAGATGTTTGGAGTTTTATTTGAGTTATTAATTTACATTTTTTGTCAAAGAGAGATGCTGATTTGAAACCGTTGTTACATACAGTTACGGCATTTCCTGTTTCTGCCGGAGAGAGGGGAGTTTGTCCCAAAGCTTGCCGCTGTCTCCCTCCATCTGACAGGAGGGAGCCTCATGTGTCACTCCACGGAGTTCACTCCGTCACGGAGGGGGAGTGTGTAGGGCGTGGTTTGGGATTGGGCCATACACACGCACTTTTTTGGCCCCCCCACTTCTAAAATGAATCCGGCGTGCCTGCTCAGAGCCCACTGATTGGGTGTCCTCTATGGTAGCCTCTAACAAAAAGGACAAACAAGAAATCAGGATATGCATTATCCAAGAGACTTGAACACTGCTCTGAAAAGACACACCATCCTATGCGTACTGTGGAAGAAGTCGCTACACACATGTCAAAAGCAACTATGTTTTCTGTATTGGATGCAAAGAGATCCTTCTGGCAGGTTCCACTCGACCATAAGTCTTCCATGTTAACCACTTTCAGCTCCCCTTTTGGTCGTTACAGATTTCTAAGAATGCATTTGGAATCAATTCTGCCAGCGAGGTGTTCCAGTGCTCCATGGAACAGATCTTCGCTGGATACCCTGTGAAATCATCGTTGATTATATCATTATTGCAGGTAAAGATGTTGCAGAGCACGACGCCAACCTGAGAAAAGTGCTGAACAGGGTCAGGGAGGTTCATTTAAGGCTTAACCCCCTGAAGTGCAAGTTCAGGCTAAGCCAAGTCGGCTATGTCGGCCATGTTTTCACCAGTGAAGGACTCAAAGCAGATCCTTCCAAAACAAGTGCTATTAGTGAGATGCCAGTGCCAGCAGACGTCCCAGCCTTACAAAGATTTCTGGGGATGGTCCACTACCTTGGAAAGTTCATACCAAACTTCAGCCAGCTGTCAGCTCCACTACGGCAGCTCACACATAAAGACACAGAATGGACATGGCATGAACAGCAGCAGAAAGCTTTTGAAGATTTAAAGAAACGCATGTCTTGCCCACCGGTGTTGCTATACTACGATGTTGACAAGCCAGTGACACTTACCTGTGACGCTTCACAGCACGGACTCGGTGCAGCGTGTTTGCAGGAAGGAAAACCCGTAGCGTATGCTTCGCGTACGCTAACTGAAACGGAAACCAGATATGCTCAAATCGAAAAAGAGCTGTTGGCAGTGGTCTTTGCATGTTCAAAATTCAATGACTATATCTATGGTAAACCAGTCACTATTGAAACAGACCACCAGCCCCTCGTCACCATACTAAAAAAGCCCATACACACAGCACCTGCAAGACTACAAAGAATGATGCAGCTCCACAGTTCAGCAAGCTGAAGAAGAGGACAACTTCGACGTGATGACTGTTAACTACATATCTTCTTCTCGCTTAGAAGAGTTAGAGAGGCACACCGCTGAATACATGACTCTGCAAACACTGTGTCAGACACGGGTGGCCCGCTAAACAGCATAATCTTCCACATGCCATTAGACCGTATTTTCCTTTCAGAGACGAACTGATTGTTGAAAATGGAGTCATAATGAAGGGTCACAAAGCAGTTATTCCTCTGTCACTACAGAAAGAATACATCAGCATCATGCACAGAGGACATCCTGGTGAAGAAGCTACAAAGCGGAGAGCACGTGGCATTGTTTTCTGGCCAAATATGACAGACAACATTCACACAGAAATACAGCCATGCTCTGTGTGTAACAGCACAAAACCACACCAGCAGAAAGAACCACTCCATCTGCATCCAGTTCCAGACCTGCCGTGGTCAACTGTAGCAACTGACATCTTTGAGTGGCACAATCAGCAATACTTAGTGCTAGTGGACTCATATTCCAACACAGTCTCACGGCATTTGTGCTATAGTCACGAAATTAATCTATTGATTCGTGTCACCAACACGATTTCGCCATTTTTTTCGTGTCACACAGAACGATTTTAAAAGCAATGTAAATAATAACAAATTAGAAGGAAAAAGACATTTAAAAAAATACAGATTTAAGTATTCTGACACAGAACGATTTTAGAAGCAATGTATTTATATTGGTAGTATGTTTCGTGCCTGCACCAAATAATAACAAATTAGAAGGAAAAAAGATGACATAAAATACAGATGTCAGTATTCTGAGGCTCTGAGACATTTATTTTCCTCACTGACGGCAAAAAAACTCAGACATTATACAATTTAAAATAAAAGGGATAGGGTTAGGCTTAGGGTAAGATATTGAGTA
>JAAOOA010001343.1:0-45000 GCA_012861695.1 Trematomus loennbergii | reverse complement strand
CGATGTCACAACAATCGATGTTCAGGTTTTCATTTTAAAGAGTAAGAAGAGTCATCCTCACAGCAGGTGCCGCCTTAGAGAGACGAGAGTGTGTTTAATGTTGTGCCCCGCTGAGCTCAGTCCCTCTGCGGGACGTAGCACCCGTTGCAGGTCAACAGAAAATAGCATCCCAGTGCCGGACCTCTCAGCCATAGATGACCCGGCGGCTACACAGCCAAAGCTCATAAAGTACCCTCAGACACTTTTCGGACAAAAGAAAAGGAGCTCCGCTGCCCACTGGTATGACAAGAACACATTCTTGGAGTATAGCATTAGCAAGGACAGTGTGTTTTGTAAAATGTGCCGGCATTTTAGTGAGAGGCGGGGCCGGCGGAGAAGATACATTCAGTCGCCATGGTTACAGGGACTGGAAACATATCGACTATGCTCTCAGTAAACACGAATGCAGCGCAGCTCATGCAATAGCTATGGAGAGAAATACAAACTACAGACAGTGCGAGAAGTCTGACCATGGAACCATCCTCCATCAGCTACTCAACCCAGAGGGCCGACAGGGAGAGATCATTGAGAAAAATCGGGAACACGTAAAGTTTTACCGGACATAATTGTCACGTGTGCAAAGCAAGAGATTCCTCATTTCATATTGAGACTAAATATCTAGGGAAATGATTAAGAAACGTAGAGCTAAAATGTGGTGCCATTTGCAACTACCAGAGCGCACCCTGACGCGGCAGGCATTCTCCAGCCCAATCAGCAAAGCTTATGAGTGTGAAGCAACAGTATCTGCTGCCCAGCTGCTTTAGTATGAAACGTATACTTCAGCTCATGAAAGCTCTGCAGTATCAGAAGGAAGTAGCCTAATGATAAATCTGCAGCCTCTGAAAAGTGCCGCGTCAGAGAACCAGTGCCTTTTACGCACGGCCGCTCACTTCGCTAGATCCGCTAAAGGACAGCAGGCTGCGGTCTAACCACACAGACACACATCAGGTGTTCGCTCATTATTCCATATTCTGCCGTTGTATGCTCTTTGTTTCTAAACGTATCAATGTATTGTGAACCAAAACTAAATAACATGCAGTATAACATTTATTTTCACTCATTGCGGCGTGCCGCTTAATCATTTAAATAATATTTAAGCTTCTCATAAGTGAAAATGTTTAAAAGAGAAGGGTTTTGAAAAAGTGTCTTTACTATAGGAAATATGCATTACACAGTTGCCTACAATGATATGCAGGCATTTATTTTTATTACATTTTTGTTAACGAGAAACATCTATTAGAACAGGCCCAGCCGAAATTACATTGGCCCACCCACAATTGAAATCCTGGCGCCGCGGCTGGGCCATACCTATATAAAACATGTCTGTTTTTTTTCAAAATACCAAACATCCTGCATTTTAGCCATGCCTCATTTCGCTCTATTTGCTCTTTCCAGCCCTGCAAATGAGCTGCAGCTGACCACGCCCCCTGCAGGAGAGGGGAGCGTGCTCTGATCAGCTGCTGGGCTCTCAGAAGAGGGGGAGAAAAAGAGATCTCCGTCCTCCGTGTTTTATTCTTATATGATTATATAGAGTCATTATTAGGGTTGCAAAGGTGCAGAAAGTTTCCGGTAAGTTTCCAGAAAGTTTCCATGGGAAGTTAAGCTGGGGAATCTTGAAAATATTCGATCCAAAATTAAACCAAAAAACATGACATTTCAACAGATTTATTTTTTTAAGTAGAACAGAACAAGTTTTAATTATTTATTGAACAATTATTTGTTTCATTGAAGAACGAAAACAGGAATGTTGAGTTAAATGTTACTCATCCCCCCAACCCCACTCATTAAAAAATTAACAAAAATGCACCCCCATCCAAAAATCCTCACAAAGTCCCATTCAAATGTTAAATGAAAAGAGCCCTTCTCCCTCATGAAAGTCCCATTAAACATGCAAACCTTCCTTCAAGCAACCCTCTGCATTTTTGCTAAACCCTTTCAGTCAACGGGCTCTTCCTGGGCCTCATCAACATCACACTCTTGCTCTTCCTCTTCAGTGTCACTGTCCAGCCTTGTTGAGGATGGCTCTGTGTCCGGCTTAGAGAGCCTTAGGTTTGCCCGAATGCCAACCAGTTTTTCCACTCTCACATTTGTGAGCCTGTTGCGAACCTTTGTGTGGTCTCAATAGCCATGCAGTAAGCAGTGTGCTATGGCATGGATATTCAAGTGTACTTGAATGGCATCTGTTTGTTTTAGTCGAGATTATGCTAAAATATACTTTCCCCAACTATATTAAGTTCCCTATGAAGAGCCAACCTTACATTTTGAAAATTCCCAGTTTATTCCCATAAATTCCCGTTAATTCCCGTGGAAAGTTTCCATCTTTGAAAATTCCCGGAATTTGCAACCCTAGTCATTATCAATTGTTTTAAAGCTCAATAAATAACAAAGAAGACCTTTGACCAGCACTTTTCGAATTTTGTCCGGAAGATTTAAACTTTAACGGACATGTTGACCGGCGAAAAAAAATCGAACTGAAACTCTGCCGCACGGTCCCCTCGTCCCTTGGAAGAGGCGGAGAGGTGGGTGTTTGTCATCTGCTGGTGGACTAACCGGAGAGATTTACAGCAGGAGCAAATGTCACATGGCAATGTATTTTAATGATTCATTATTGCATGGTTTTAAGTGTGTGTGTTTTATACCTTTTTATTGTGTGATTTTACTCTGAAATGTGTTTGCCTTTTTAACTGGTTTTAACTTCCTGCTGCATGCTTTTATTTTTGAAATGTTTGGATTGGCCTTGCCATGCTGATTGACAATGAGTGACCACACCTGGAGACAATTTGCACCAACAGCCCTGCCTATACATGGAAGGAGAAGAGCAGCAGAGGACAGACTGAAGGTGTTTCTCAATCTCGAGTACGCTTGCTTGGTAGCACATGTCTGCCGAGCATCTTGCTTCAGAAGCGAGTCAAGAATACTTCCTGGCATTCGGAAAACGAAGAGTGGAACACGCTAGCAAGTGTGCAGGTGTGCGTCATATGAGAGGCCCCGCCTCTTACATCTTCCGCCACAGATTTGGGGAAATTGGTCCGTGCGCAAAGCATTGTGGGGATTTTAAGACCGCGGAGTCTACTCATGTGCAGCCTCGATATTTCTCCAAACGGAGTACGCCGGGCTCGGTAGATTTCCAAGTATGCTGGAGATTGGAACAGTACTTCGGCGGCACTCGATGACGTAGCATGCTTGAAATAGTGGCTCTGGAGCAGCTTTACTCGCGATTGAGAAACACCCTGAGACTGGGAGAAACTGAAGGAGACAGCAGAGGCAGAACGCAGCAGGAGCAGAGGCACACGCAACCAAGGGATTAAGAGACCACGGCAGTCCAAGAGAGGATCGACGGAGCACCTTCACAGCCCTGGAAAGACTCTTAACCCTTTTAACATTTGAATTCTTTGTATTGTTTTAACTGCGTTTAATTGTATTTAAAATAGTTTTAGACTATCTTTTTACTGAGATTATATTTTAGACAGCTCTGATTTTAGTTTTCTTAGTAAAGTTTTTATGTTCTACTGATAAATTATTGTGTTTTAAACTTAGTAGTTGGCTCCTTGATTACCCAGTTTGCTCTCCACCTGATTTAAAAGAACCCTTCCCTCTCCATGAATGATTACCCCTCCCCCTCCTTTACACACACGCTTTCCTCGGGGAGGGAGAAAAAGAGCCAGAGCATCCACAGCGGAGAATAAACAGAAGGGCAACCATGGCAACCATGAGTACTTTTACTTTTTCTCAAGTACAAGATCTGAGTACTTCTACTTTAACTCAGTACAAGATCGGAGTACTTCTACTTTTACTCAAGTACAAGATCGGAGTACTTCTACTTTTACTCAAGTACAAGATCTGAGTACTTCTACTTTTACTCAAGTACAAGATCTGAGTACTTCTACTTTTACTCAAGTACAAGAGCTGAGTACTTCTTTTACTCAAGTACAAGATCTGAGTACTTCTACTTTTACTCAAGTACAAGATCTGAGTACTTCTACTTTTACTCAAGTACAAGATCTGAGTACTTCTACTTTTACTCAAGTACAAGACCTGAGTACTTCTACTTTTACTCAAGTACAAGAGCTGAGTACTTCTACTTTTACCAAAGTACAAGATCTGAGTACTTCTACTTTTACTCAAGTACAAGATCGGAGTACTTCTACTTTACTCAAGTACAAGATCGGAGTACTTCTACTTTTACTCAAGTACAAGATCGGAGTACTTCTACTTTTACTCAAGTACAAGATCTGAGTACTTCTACTTTTACTCAAGTACAAGATCTGAGTACTTCTACTTTTACTCAAGTACAAGAGCTGAGTACTTCTTTTACTCAAGTACAAGATCTGAGTACTTCTACTTTTACTCAAGTACAAGAGCTGAGTACTTCTTTTACTCAAGTACAAGATCTGAGTACTTCTACTTTTACTCAAGTACAAGATCTGAGTACTTCTACTTTTACTCAAGTACAAGATCTGAGTACTTCTACTTTTACTAAAGTACAAGACCTGAGTTCTTCTACTTTTACTAAGTACAAGACCTGAGTACTTCTACTTTTACTCAAGTACAAGACTTGAGTACTTCTATTTTTACTCAAGTACAAGATCTGAGTACTTCTACTTTTACTAAAGTACAAGACCTGAGTACTTCTATTTTTACTCAAGTACAAGATCTGAGTACTTCTACTTTTACTTAAGTACAAGATCTTTTAAACTAGTATGTGCTCATGTGTTTCAGTGCTGGTGTCGAGGCTGAATCTGCTTCATGAAAGGCAGGTTTTCCGATGAATAAAATCCTGATCCTAAATATCCTGGTTTCTTCTTTTCTAAAGTCACATTGATCTGTTGTCTTACATAATAAACTTCAAAGTACAGCACTTTGGCTCGACCAAAAATCGTTTTAAAATGTGCTTTATAAATAAAACCTGATTTGATTTGAAACTTCAGTAAAGAACATCTTATTGATATGTATCTTCTCTTTTGTTTATTTGCACTGCATTTGATATTGAGGTAACCCAGAAGTATCAGAAAGTAATCGGGTATATTCCTTTTTCTTGTACCCCTCCCATCCCTGGATGCTGTCTAATGAAACAGTTTATTGATATGAACGTTTGTCTCGTTAATGCTCTACAACCTTTCCCTCTCCCTCTCGCCTCCTCTGGTTTCCCTCTCCCTCTCGCCTCCTCCGGGTTTGCCTTTCCCTCTCGCCTCCTCTGGGTTTGCCTTTCCCTCTGGCCTCCTCTGGGTTTCCCTCTCCCTCTCGCCTCCTCTGGGTTTGCCTTTCCCTCTCGCCTCCTCTGGGTTTTCCCTCTCCCTCTCGCCTCCTCTGGGTTTGCCTTTCCCTCTGGCCTCCTCTGGGTTTCCCTCTCCCTCTCGCCTCCTCTGGGTTTGCCTTTCCTCTCGCCTCCTCCGGGTTTGCCTTTCCCTCTCGCCTCCTCTGGGTTTGCCTTTCCTCTGGCCTCCTCTGGGTTTCCTCTCCCTCTCGCCTCCTCTGGGTTTGCCTTTCCCTCTCGCCTCCTCCGGGTTTGCCTTTCCCTCTCGCCTCCTCTGGGTTTGCCTTTCCCTCTCGCCTCCTCTGGGTTTCCCTCTCCCTCTCGCCTCCTCTGGGTTTCCCTCTCCCTCTCGCCTCCTCTGGTTTGCCTCTCCCTCTCGCCTCCTCTGGGTTTGCCTCTCCCTCTCGCCTCCTCTGGGTTTGCCTCTCCCTCTCGCCTCCTCTGGGTTTGCAGTACATTTCCACCCTTATTATGATGTTTCTGCAGTTCTTTAGACAGCCTGACATTTCCAGTAATCTGAGTCCAGTCACTTGGTGCCACTGAAGCTCAAATCAATGCTCCCTATAACAAAAAAACACAACTTAAAATGCGAGCGGACCCTGAGTAACAACAGCTCCTGTTAGTGTTTACTGTTCCTAGTATTGATAAAGATGTGTAGGCCCTATTGATCGAAGCGGCTGAAGTTCAGAGAACAATACAAACTAAGTATTTGATTAGCTTGATCTCTTGACTGGGAAAAGCAAAGTGTAAAAAGCCCCGACGGAGAAATACATACCACTTTTTCTCGATCTAACTGCCTTCAAATGTTCTTCAGGGCGGCTGTGATTCCCCTCTGTATAATGTGCACTACACAGGACATATAGGCCCAATTCCAAACTATAAATTAAATGATAAACTGCACAACAAGAGACATTTAATATCCTCACACAGATCTTAACAAATGAAGCTCAGCGCAAGTTCAACCAGGAAGACCGTCTCTACTCATTCATGTATTTCTATTCCCATGTTATTACTCTCTCTCCTCTCAATAAGTGACCGGGGGCGTCACTCTTCAGCTTAACCAATCACTTCGCTCTATTCCCAAGAGCCTATCATAGCGCTCCGTCAAACCTTTTAAATCTGCTCTCCCCTCTGACAGCTGTCATTCCAGGTGAATCGGCGCAACCCTCCTCCACCCCCTTTTCACCTCCTGTCCCTCTGAATCCAGGGTCAAGCTAAGCCCCCCCCTTCAGACCGACCCAACTATCCATTCACCACCACCAGTGTCTAGACCCCGGGGGGTTTCATCGGATCGGTTCTACCCTCCCGAATGATACTTCCTGCACAACGGGGCCTAATCGCCAAAATTACCATTGCATTCATTTGTGCAATAAATATGTATTATTACATCAAAACCGTCTCTCCTGATTGAACTTCATGTTACCTCGTATTGTTTTTAACTCAGGATAATATCCCTGTCTTTAGTCTAGAAAACGGTAAAAGTGTGCATTTTTATAAAGTTGTCTATATTTACAGAGACTAAAAGGGGTTTACAAAAAAGAAACGCTAATAAAGATTTTTGGAGTTTTACTTTAGTTATTATTTTTGAATTTCTTGTCCAAGTGATGCTGATGTGAAACAGTTGTCACCTATATCTAAGGCATTTCCTGTTTCTGCCAGAGAGGGGAGTTTGTCCCAAAGCTTGCTGCTGTATTTACACCCTCCACCGACTGACGACAGACGGAGGGGGAGTGGGTAGGGTGTGGTTTGGAATTGGGCCATAATCTCTGCTGCTATACTGTCAGCTCTATCTGTCCACTATCTCCCACTCCTGTGCAACTTCAAGAAACTGGAGCATGATTCAGCAAAATGCCTTTCCTCCGTTTCACCTCACCCAAAGAACCAGTGCAGAATGAAACTAACAGTTAATCCAACAGTAGCGTTTCCCCATGATGTCATAGACAAGCCATTTCGTCAAAAGGGTTTCAATTTTACTGTGTCTATCAGTTGTATTAACTAAAGTATTTCCTTATCTGGTGACAGCTAAATGATCAGTGTGCATGTTAACACACTGAATGAAAGAAAATAAGCCAGTACATGATCCTCTCCTTTCTGCCAACAAAGGAAGATGGTCATTACATTTATTAACATACATGTTCAGCTATAAATATTCTTTCTGTATCTCATTATTTTCTTGTACAATATTCTATGGCATGGCATGCTTGGATCAGGTGTGCCCTATGACCTCACTTTCTTTCTACTTTCTTTTTTAACTTATCCTTTAGTTATTTCAAGTGTTTCATGCTAAACGAACCCCCCTTTGGAACATTCTAATCTGACCCCATGGTACCTATCTTAAACCTCTGGATAACGATAGACCCACACTAAAATAAATAACTTCTCCATATTTGTCACAGACTAATATTAACGGAGGTAAGGTTTCCCTCGGCTGTGATTGGTGCCATCGCTCCCAGTTGCGGCTTGAAAAAAAATCGCTCTCCATTAACCCTTAGATGCATAAGGGGTCTTTTTTGACCCGGTGAGGTGGTTTTCTTGAAGTATCTTTGTAATACATTTTTTTTTATCATTTCATATTCCAGCTATTCCTCAAAAAACATGTTTTGGTTATCATGCCATTCAAATTTTTTTTTAAATTGTATACATTTTGAGAAATTGTAGTTTTCGTATTACTACCCCAAGCTTCCATAAGTGGGTCAAAAAGGACCCGCATGCATTTTCTATGGAATTTCGTTTTCTTTTCAAGTCTAAACATTTTTTATAAATTATAAATAGTGAAAAATGAAATATAAAACATTTCTAGTGTGAACCAAAATATAATACTAAATATTATACAAGTGATTTTTCTTAACCAAAATGACAAAAATGGCATAAAAACACATATTATTCTAATACGGGTAAGTAAGTAAGTACGTTTTGACCCACTTATGGAAGAGTGTAGGGTCCAGTCACTCGGGCATCTAAGGGTTAAACAATGGAAAACACTTTGATTCCACTATTGATTACTAGCTAACAATTTAGCAATTTAACAAGTCACCTTTAATTTACCAATATTATGTTGGTTGAATGGTCCATGCTAACATGTTGGCATAACAGAATGAGACGTTAGCAGTTAACTATTATTATGTCTTTATTTCAACAAGGACCATGCATACAAATACATTTAATCTCAGAAAAGAGAAGAGATGAATTATGGATAACTTCCATGTTTCTAGAACAAGAATCTTCAGACCAGAGCGAAAAGGAGTATTTTGAATCATTAAGAAGGCAGCTGTTTCCAGAACTTTCCAAACTTACGCAAACAGATTCTGATTCGCACCCTCGACAAGGCAAACTAGAGAAGAACGAATACTTATCTAGACTTTTACATTAGTGTTTTTCTCAACTACAAAACTGAGGATTTCTGTAGTAAAGCTCAAAACATCCCAACAGAAGAGTCAACTCTGGAGGAAGTATTTAGAGAACCAAGAGGACTAACTTTGACACATTTCAACTTTAAATGGGACCTATCATGCAAAATGCACATTTGTACGTCTTTTCTACATGAATATGTGTCCCCGGTGTTCCAGGGAACTCACCAAGTGTCAGAAAACACAACCCTCTCTATTTTCCTCCATACCCAAATCTCTAAAAAGGGGCTGCAACGGATCTGATAAAAACTGATCCAGATTTGAACACTGTCCTGACGTCAGGACGGTGGCGCTACGGCTATTGGGCCAACTCCACCAATCAGGAGGAGACAGCCACGGCCATTGCCGTTCGAAAGCGCTGGAGACGCTGTAGTACATATGCCAGGCCAGTAAGTGGTGCTGTTCTCACAGAATCAGCCCTTGCTAAAACAGAGCTAGAAAATGTCAAATTGAGCAAAATGAGGCATGGCTAAAATGCATGATCTGTTTGGTATTTTTAAAAAAAAAATATAAATATGCCTTATATAGGTATGGTCCTACACTATATTATTCAAATATAGCATGATAGGTCCACTTTAAGCTAATACTCAAAATGTGCATGCACCATGACCTGGTATACTAATGGCGCAGTTCCACTACAGCGCGGAGCTCGCTTTAAGCGTGCCGTGTCGTGCCGAGCCCGTTTTTGGTTGCGCTTCCACTAGGCCTAGTTCCGGCCCGGCCCGGCCCGGGCCACTTTTTCACGTCTTTTCTGGCCCGAGAAAATTGTGGTTCTATCGAGGCCAACAAACAGGGCTGAGTATGCTAAACTAGAGAGAGGCTCACTGGCAAGGGGGCTACAACTACAACAAGATGAACATATTTGACCGTGATTTAATTGTAATACACGTTTCAAAATGATGAAGTAACAACATACTGATACCGGTTAGTAAAAACCATGAATTAATGCTTTGACAAGTCTGCAGACAGACGGCAGGCGAAAAACCTTTTAAAATGCGTGTTTTCTAAATGGAGATTGGCTAAGCTAACGCAGTATGCTCCGACCGTCCACACTCACAACAACGGCCTATACAGACATAAATAAAGCAGCGACTGTATTCACCATGACACAGGCAGTCTGTGGTTTGTACTTGTTTAACTTCTGTCTAGTTTCTGAACATATATGAGGAGCTGTGAGCTCTGAGTGCTAACAGCTAACGGCTGTGTTGTGTTTTCTGGAGTTCTCACTGAAGATGACGTCACGGCTCCGCCTACACTGCGTTACTATAGTAACTACCCGAGTTCCTAAACTGTAATGGAAGCGCAGCATGAAGTGAGTCGGCCCTGTTAAGGCCAAGCCGTACCGAGCGTGGCCGAGGCCGACCGTGTAGTGGAAATGTGCCATAAGACAGGAGAGTCTCCATCTAACAAAAAGCTTTCTAGTGGCTTTTCTAATCACAATATAAAGTTCAGATTTGTAGATGTCTTCGTCTAAGACTCCTACAATTGAGCCCCACATCTCCTAAAAACCCATTTGGCCCCATCCTGTCAGTCTAAAGCTCAGCAACAAAAGAGCACTGATTGTTTACAAGATACTGCGGTAAGCGAGCTAAGTGATAGACATTATCTGGATCAGATTCAAAAGGTAAATGACAAGATGCTATAAAAACAGCAGAGAAAGACCCGTAAACCATGCTATAAAAGCTATCTTTGGAAACACAACCAGTAAAAGTAATTCTCCTTCCGTTCAGATTCACTTAGGCAGGAGTCGGTCTCCTCTCGACTGAAAAATCTAATTAACTCTGAGGAAGAATCGTGGATTGTTTTTTTTAGGCTTTTTGAGAAGCTTGTTAATGGATGATTAGGATGAGTTACGTATAAATGATCTTTATTAGAGAGACAGCCGGACATACAGAGACAGCCCTACTATAATACGGCTCATATCGTCTGTATTAGAACATTTCAACTCTTGTTCAAGGTTAGTTTATTTAGCACATTTGAAGACACAGAGGCGTTCAAAGTGCTTCACATAGTACACAACAAACACAAACAAAAACTAAAAAAGACAATTCATAAAAGCGACTGTTTTGAGACGGAAGAAGATCCTGTGAAAAAGTAGGAATACTATTATCTTGAAATACGCATAACAAGTCCTGAAAAGCAAATGTTACTTAGAGTAGAAGTACAGAAGTATTATATGCAAAATGTATGAAAGGATCAGCAGCAAATACATGATCAATGTTCTAGTTTGTCAAGAGCCAATTAAAGTACTTTTTTCCAAACAGGGTATATTAGAACACTGTACAGCATTACATTGCATAGGACTATCATGATTTTTGAATAATTAAAGTACATTATTGGAGTAAAAAGTATAATATGTGTCTCCAAATTGTTGTAAAGTAAAAACCGATGGAGCGTAAAATGGAAATACTCAGGTATTTCTGTGTTTACTTCCTGTCTGTCTTCTTCTGCTGTTCCCTTTAGTGTTTACTTCCTGGGTGTTTCTCAATCGCGAGTACGCTTGCTTGGTAGCACATGTCTGCCGAGCATCTTGCTTCAGAAGCGAGTCAAGAATACTTCCTGGCATTCGGAAAACGAAGTGTGGAACAGCTAGCAAGTGTGCAGGTGTGCGTCATATGAGAGGCCCCGCCTCCTTACATCTTCCGCCACAGATTGGGGAATTGGTCCGTGCGCAAAGCATTGTGGGGATTTTAAGACCGCGGAGTCTACTCATGTGCAGCCTCGATATTTCTCCAAACGGAGTACGCCGGGCTCGGTAGATTTCCAAGTATGCTGGAGATTGGAACAGTACTTCGGCGGCACTCGATGACGTAGTATGCTTGAAATAGTGGCTCTGAAGCAGCTTTACTCGCGATTGAGAAACACCCTCTGTCTGTCTTCTTCTGTTGTTCCCTTAGTGTTTACTTCGGCCCAATCCCAAACCATGCCCTACACACTACCCCTCCGTTTGCGCGTTCACGCGGGGGTCCGCCACATTGAGTGGGCTATCAAGCCCTCAAACAGCGAGTCTGCATCGGTGCTGACTTGAGACCGGTCTCTACCTGACCGGTCTCAACGCTGTGTGTGTCCGTCAGGAAACATCGCTGTTTACAAACAGTTCCAGCAAACATCCACTGATAAACTGCGATGTTAACAACCTCATGATAACCTCATATGTTTTTAACTTAGGATCATACCTGTGTTTAGTCTAGAAAAAGGTAAATGTGTGCATTTTATTATAAAGTTGTGTATATTTACAGACTGTTGCAAAAACTAAGAAGCTTATAAACATCAGGTTTTAAACTAAAAGAGCTTTACAAAAAAGTAACACAATTAAAGATGTTTGGAGTTTTATTTGAGATATTAATTTAATGTTTTGTCTAAGAGATGCTGATTTGAAACCGTTGTTACATACAGTTACGGCATTTCCTGTTTCTGCCGGAGAGAGGGGAGGCCGTCCCAAAGCGTGCCGCTGTATTTACTCCCTCCATCTGACAGGAGGGAGCCTCGTTGAGCTGCGAGCGTCACTCCACGGAGTTCACTCCGTCACGGAGGGGGAGTGTGTAGGGGTAGGGTGTAGGGCGTGGTTTGGGATTGGGCCTTCCTGTCTGTCTTCTTCTGGTGTTCCCTTTACTGTTTACTTCCTGTCTGTCTTCTTCTGCTGTTCCCTTTAGTGTTTACTTCCTGTCTGTCTTCTTCTGCTGTTCCCTTTAGTGTTTACTTCCTGTCTGTCTTCTTCTGCTGTTCCCTTTAGTGTTTACTTCCTGTCTGTCTTCTTCTGCTGTTCCCTTTAGTGTTTACTTCCTGTCTGTCTTCTTCTGCTGTTCCCTTTAGTGTTTACTTCCTGTCTGTCTTCTTCTGGTGTTCCCTTTAGTGTTTTGCACATAGTCCCTTGATCTTCCTTAGCAACGGTCTGTTCTTCTTACCGACGGTCTGTTAGCGAAAAATAGCAGACCTATGGAATGTCAAAATTGACCAATCAGAATCGAGTATTCAACTAAGTTCTGTTTTAAAGTTTATTTTCATCTTGTTGTGCATATGTGTGAATACCGAGAGCAAATACCATGTTATATTAGTTATAAGTGGACATACGGTATAAGGCAAACACAGCAGACAGTGACTCAGAGAGAGAGGAGGTGTGTGTAGCCTCGTTCTCTCATCAGTGTGAGAGAAGAGTGTGTTTTTTTCGTCGTGGGTGTTACAATAGATTGGCTCCATCTGACCAGCCCACACACACACACACACACACACACACACACACACACACACACACACACACACACACACACACCACACACACACACACACACACACACACACACACACACACACTGATTCAATCTTGACATGGAGTCGAGTGAGTGTAGCGTGTCATTAGTTTGTTTTTCTCACTCTTGAATTGACAGTTTGGCCTAGAAGTGAAAACTAATTTGTCTCACACAATTATTATTTGAATCCATGGATCATTAAAGAACGATGCTGCTCCGTTGTGGCCTTTTGTGGTGATTTGAAGAGATCACATTTTTAACAATACAGTAACTCATCTCGACTCCAGTGACTAAATGTGAAAATAATTCAGGAAAATAATGCAGTATTATTCAAGCATTCAAAATGGCACTGCATGGGACAAAAATAATCAAGGTTAGGCCTTAAGGATACTTAAAAAATGTCCTTTAAAGGTGGGTATGTAATTTAGGAGAAACCAGCTTGAGTGCGCTAGAATTTGAAACTACGCAGCCGAAGAAATGTGCCCCTTCCTTCCAGAGCCCCTCCTCCACACACACGAACGCGCACATGACCAATGAGGGCACGAGATAAGTTTGTGCACAGATGGAAGGCTGACAGGCAGGTAGGCCATCCAGTTACTTTAGCCGGGCCGGCTCAGATGATTGGTCGTGCTTTTTACAGTACTACAGCTTCCACAGATGACATTTTTTTATGTATTTATTGTCAAATCATTTATATTCATTGCTATCGGGATGTTGAGAGCATTCCATGGAATATAACAAAAAGTGTTTCTGAAATAAATTGCATACCCCACCTTTAAGTTAAAGAAAGACAAAACAAAACGACATCAGATTACTGTTATATTTCTTGGGATTACAAGCCGGATTGCAATGGTATGTTTCATTTAACATTTACAGATTGATATCATTTGTAGGTATAGACACACTTGCATACTATGCATTCTGCATAACGACTACTTTTACTTTTGGTACTTTCAGTTTATCTGGATGCTAATACAGGATTTTTACTTTTTAGCAGAGCAAAAAAAACAAACATACAATAGAAATCAGAAATACAATTAAAATAATAGCTTTCCCCACTTTAAAGCATACTCGCCAAGGTTAAGGACAGGCTTGTTGTTTTTATTAATGTAATAAAAAAACATGATTAAACTGAATAAACAAAGAAATAAAAGAAATATGAAAATCCAAATAAGTGTTTCCCCCCACAGCAGAATCAAGGTGAAGGACAGGCTTGATAAAGTGGTTCATGTACAACAATAAAATATAATATACAAATAAATAATATTTGTTTCCTCTCTGTTTTACAGCAGAACCAAAAAGAAGATCCAATCACAAAAATAAAACGTGCATCTCCGTGCCATTGACTTACAGATCACATCCTCCTTTCTCTCCGGTGCGCATACTGTATGCAGCGACATAAACCGAGAGAGAGAGAGAGAGAGAGAGAGAGAGAGAGAGAGAGAGAGATGGACAGATGCTTCTCCCTCTCAGTAAAGAGGCGGGACTCCAGTAGAGAGCAAGTTCACTTGAGGAACATCTCTGTCTCCCAAATATCCGCGCGCTCCTCTCACCTCTCCACGAACACCCTCTCTCCGGGCTCCAGTCACCTCCACCAGGTCTCTCTTTTCTCCGCCCCCTCCTCAGGTCGCTGTGTCCACGCGCCCCTCTCTCCTCGCGCGCGGACACTTCTTCTCTCCACGCTGCGCACCGGGGATCGCTTCAGATCTGGAGATATTGAACGCTCTTTCTCAGCGGTCCAGGCGTAGTTTTTTGCTTGTCTGAAGATTTGAAGACTTTGGAGAACAATGTGACGCTGGCTCTTCTTTTTGGGGGGATTTTAGCCTCGTGACATGCTTTCAGGACCCGGCGACACCACAAGGAAATGGTGAGTGAAATAAATCCGCTTGCATTTTATCTGATGTGTTTAGCTGTTGACCTCTGCAGATACACTCAATATCCAAGAAGTGTGTGACCTTCCTAAATAAATGAAGATGATATTGTCATATTGGAAGTTTGTGGTGCTCTTATAACCCCCGAAATACATTTTCATGGGCTCTGCATGGCGAGTTTAATTCCAGTAAAGTCGCATTTTACAGGAATGTGTGATGGGAATAGCAGAAGTTATAGTTATTGTGATGGCTTGCATGCTCATCTGTATGCCCAACAAAGCGGATTCTGGTGCTTTCCCTGTCAGTTTAAAATGATTTAAAAGTCATATTGTGTGCACCTGGTTGGTCATTCTCATTGACTCTGCATGGCGAGTGGAGGGAATATCAGAAGTCATATCAGTTTTGATTGTTTCTATGTTCAATTGCATCCGTAAAGACACATTCCGGTGCGTTTACAGTCAGATTACATGATTTCAAAGTCAGATTTTAAAGGCGGTTCTCACGGGGTGGATCATTTGACCTCCACGTGCCTCTCCCCACATCCACTTGTCCGCTTCATATCGATGCAAACAGATCTATAGATCTATAGATCCAGAGAGGACAGACTGTCACATGTGTGTGAACCTGTCAGAGAACACACACACACAACACACACACACCACCCACACACACACACACACACACACACACACACACACACACACACACACACCACACACACAACACACACACACACACACACACACACACACACACACACACACACAGATGGAAAGTGTTGCTGCTCTGTGGGGAGTGGGTCTCACATCTGATGTGTGGTTCTTTTAAATGTGGTTTCCTGTTTGCTGTTCTGTTGTGAAGGTGTTATAGAACAGCTTCCTTTACGATAATTAATACACTTTCAGTTTGAATTTTCAGCTCTTGAGTTTTGATCTAACCTGAGATTTCCAGACTCTGACCCATGCCTACTTTGGAAAAAATTGTGAAACTGCTCCCTCTTTGTTTGGAGATATGGTGATTTGCATTTAAGAGGATCACCACGTCACTGTGCTTCAGTGTTGAGTTTTAAATACTGTCCATTTAACTAATCTGTGCTCTATATGGATATGAGGTTGCTGTGTTGTGAAGGACTCTCATAGTTGTTACTGTATAGAAGAGCTTCTAACTGAGCTTTCCAAACTTTGACATAGGGCTGCTCGATTAGGGCAAAAATCATAATCTCGATTATTTGGGTCAAAATTGATATCACGATTATTAAAAACGATTATCCATTTACTTTGAAAACATCCATTTATTGAAAAAAGAAATGTGAACAGTATGTTTTTAACAGTTGATTACCCAGAACTTTAAGTATAATTCAACTGAAAAAACCAATCAAATTAATTAAAACAAATTAATTTTTTTAAATTAATTAAAATAAATAAATAATCGTTTTATTTCGATTATGTTGTTTTCATAATCGTTGCCAGCCAAAATCGTAATTGCGATTAAAGTACATTAATTGAGCAGCCCTACTTTGACAGTGCCTTCTTTTACAGCAAACTGTTTTTAAAAGCTCGAGTGATTTTTGTAAATTGTTTTGGAGGTGAGTTGATTTCTAGCTCCTGCGTACAATATGCATTTGATGTGATCTAGAGATAAGATAAGATGTACGTTATGATGAAGGCATTGCACATAAGTAGAAATGAAAGAGTATAAATAAACAATAGGATTTAAACATCTCAAACAAGAAATAAAACGCATTAAAAGTAGAAAGTACGTTCCTGTGCGGACAAACAGTACATGCACAGTGTGTTGTGTTAGAGGAGAAGGGTATATCATACTCATATCAAGATATATTTTAATAATTTAGACCATCGAACAGGTGTTTGAGTCTTTTTCTTAGTCTTAAAGAAAATGCCAGTTTCTCCATTTCATTCATTTCTTTACAGATTTGATCCATGGTCTACTGAGGGAGTAATAGCTTTTTTTATTTGACTGTTACAGTGATTATGTTCAGAGTTCACCCCTGTTACTTCACATGAGAAAGGAAGCCCAGAGTCTGATGCATGGTTCTTCAAATATCAATTTTGTAGACATGTCTTTGGTTAGAGGAACAGCAAGTAACTGCGCGTCACTGTTGTGATTTAAACCCTCTCATTTAACTAATCTCTGCTCTATATGAATGTGGTTTTCTCTGAGCTGTTCTGCTGTGAAGGATTCTTATATTCGTGTTGTAGAAGAGCTTCAATGAGACCAGTAAATATCGGAATTTGCATATTTTCTCAGCTCTTGAGATTTGTTCTAACCTGAGATTTCCAGACTCTGACGATGCCTACTTTTACACAAATAGAGCAAACTGTTTTGAAATGCTCAAGCAGGTTTATGAGGTATGCAAATGTCTGTTTCTGAGGTGGTAATAAGTCAAATCATGGGTTTCTTGTACATTTCATTGTCACATTTCTTCACTTAGTTTCCTGTGCACTAACTAATGATTTCCATGGTGATGTAATATTTATGGCGCGCTCCTGTGCCCCGATCAAAGGTGCAGAACAATTTGTCGTTGCATCGGCTGATATGGAGATTACAGCCTCTCTCTGCAGTGATAGCGTGCAGATAGAGAGCCATGTGAGAAGCTTTTTACATGTAATGCAACTCACTTCATGTGGAGATTAGGCATCAGTTTCTGTCTAAAGACTCTGCTGATCGACTCCAAAACACTGGCTTATTTAAAGTCTATTTAATGCACGTACACCCTCCTCCTTTACACGTAAACAAAACACTTATAATCAAGGCATCGGGAAAACAAGGAGTCTTCTTTAAAAAGAGATTAATTAGAAACAGCTCTGTAGATTTCTGATTCAGCTTGTTTCTATCCATCCATCCATCTATCTATCTATCTATCTATCCATCCATCCATCCATCCATCCATCCATCCACCATCATCTATCTATCTATCCATCCATCCATCCATCCATCTATCTATCTCTATCCATCCATCCATCCATCCATCCATCCATCATCATCCATCCATCCATCCATCTACTATCTATCTATCTATCTATCTATCCATCCATCCATCTATCTATCTATCTATCTATCCATCCATCCATCCATCCATCCACCATCCATCCATCCATCCATCCATCCATCATCCATCCATCCATCCATCCATCCATCCATCCATCCATCCATCATCCATCCATCCATCCATCCATCCATCATCCCATCCATCCATCATCCATCCATCCATCCATCATCCATCCATCCTCTCTCTCTCTCTCTCTCTCTCTCTCTCTCTCTCTCTCTCTCTCTCTCTCTCTCTCTCTCTCTCTCTCTCTCTCTCTCTCTCTCTCCGCTCTCTCTCTCTCTCTCTCTCTCCTCTCTCTCTCTCTCCATCCAGTTCAGTATTGATTTGTGTGTTCTTTGTAATTAAGTCCTAATATGCATGGTTTGTTCATGCATACGTTTGTGCAGAAGTGGTGGCATGAGGCTGTGTTTGCACTGGGGTTTAAAAAAAAAAGCATTTTAGTGATTGCTTTTTAAATGTTGAGCCCTAAAGCCCTGTGCATTTTGTAACCATGACACTAGGGGTGCCCAGACTTTATTGTAATAGGAGGTAGACGGTTGATCGTTTTTATTACCTTGTTGTTTTTGTTTGAAGTTTGCTTTAAATGTGTGTTTCTTCAGCAGTCAGAGACACTATAGTAGCTTTTGGGCAACAACGATCATTAGCTCTGACTTTTTTCATGATGATTGGAATTTTTAGGAGATCCCGGGAAATACCAAGATTCAAGGATTCAAGGGTTCAAGGATTCAAGTTTTTATTATATATTACAGTAGCTACAGTTTAGTTAAGGCAATGGAAATCTAAGGTCCTTTGCAAAAATAATGCAAATGAAACAGAGTACGATGCATTTGAATAAAAAAGTGCAGGTGAAAGAACAGAATGTAAGGTTAAATATTGTTTAAAGTAAATTAACTTTTACTATTAAGATAATGAATTAAATACATTCTAAGATGCAACCCAGAGGGATGCTTCCAGAGGAATAATTATATCTCGTGAGGTTTGGGAATTCCTCGTGAACACTTTGAGAAACTTCCTTACTCAATCTCAATCTTTATTTTTGTATTTATCAGCCACTGAACTGTGTGACCCAGGTGTGGTCAAACGAAAGCAATTACACAGACTTAGAGCCATGCATTAAACATCCTGCTGTTCCTGGTATCAATGTGCAAATATGATGTACACTCTATATTTAGAGTGTACAGAACAGTCAATGCACTCGTCAAAGGAAGTGATTCCAGTATTGATTAGCTTAGACTGGTTCACATACAGAACAGCTGCTTTCATTCAGAGCAGGACACACATACTGGATCTCTGTAGTGGGGAACTTAGCCATTATGTTTCATTCAGGGACTTGATTCATGAATGAGGCTGCAGGCAGGGCATCATGGGAAAATAAAAGGCACAAGTAGAGAAGCTAATATTGTTGTGTCAAAGTCAGGTATGAGGCGGAGCTGTTCTTGTTTTATGAAGTTGTTGCACTTGTTTTTATGAAATGAAAAGTGCTGTATCTAAAAAAGTTTGATTAATTAGTGACATCAATATGTTATGCTCGTGCTCCTATTGGCTAGCGCTCCAACACATTGTACGTGATAGGCTAAGGGGCGGGACATCTCTAAGCCGGTTGACTAATCACCACAGAGCCGGCCAGCTAACCAATCAGAGCAGACTGGGCTCTGGTTCAGACAGAGGGTGAAAAGAGGTGCTGCAGCACAGACAGTATGAGAGAAATAAAGAGCTTTTTGAACATTAAAGCATGGAGACATGAGAGACACTACATACTGATATACACCTGAACATCAGCAGGAGAGGACTCTTTAAAGTAGAGACACTACATACTGATATACACCTGAACATCAGCAGAGAGGACTCTTTAAAGTAGAGACACTACATACTGATATACACCTGAACATCAGCAGGAGAGGACTCTTTAAAGTAGAGACACTACATACTGATATACACCTGAACATCAGCAGGAGAGGATCTTTAAAGTAGAGACACTACATACTGATATGCACCTGAACATCAGCAGGAGAGGACTCTTTAAAGTAGAGACACTACACTGATATACACCTGAACATCAGCAGGGAGGACTCTTTAAAGTAGAGACACTACATACTGATATACACCTGAACATCAGCAGGAGAGGACTCTTTAAGTAGAGACACTACATACTGATATACACCTGAACATCAGCAGGAGAGGACTCTTTAAAGTAGAGACACTACATACTGATACACACCTGAACATCAGCAGGAGAGGACTCTTAAAGTAGAGACACTACATACTGATATACACCTGAACATCAGCAGGAGAGGACTCTTTAAAGTAGAGACACTACATACTGATATACACCTGAACATCAGCAGGAGAGACTCTTTAAATAGAGACACTACATACTGATATACACCTGAACATCAGCAGGAGAGGACTCTTTAAAGTAGAGACACTACATACTGATATACACCTGAACATCAGCAGGAGAGGACTCTTTAAAGTAGAGACACTACATACTGATATACACTGAACATCAGCAGGAGAGGACTCTTTAAAGTAGAGACACTAATACTGATATACACTAGGGGTGTTGAAAATAATCGTTTCTACGATGCATTGCGATGCGGACGTGGACGATTCGGTATCGATGCAGTGACGGAAGATAATCGATTATAGCGTAGTAACGTTGCTTCCTGATTTTCCGGCCGCGGCTTTACTATAACGTTTTTTTTTCTGTCACTTTAATATCAAATCGGTCGGTGACGCAGAGATCAGGGAACGTGACAGCGGCACAGCGGCACAGCAACACCAAACACGGAGCAGTCTGCTTTATCCACCAACACAAGAACACCAGTCCAGAACCAACAGCAGAAGGACCCGCTCTGAATCACTCCGTGTCGCTGCGGCTCAGAGACACAGGGATTTATGTTTTTCAAAAATAATCGCGTTACAATCATGTCAGGTTTTTGGTGGATTTAATTAAGTCTTGGATTGCAGAGTATGAATGTCCTCTAGCAATTTTCAGACGATATATACGTGTGTAAAGTTTGTGAAGGCAGGAGGAAAAAAGCTTCCGCGATCACCGTCTCCTCTCCGTTCCTCCAAACCCCGCCCCCTCCCTGAAAATAATGAGTGACAGGCTGATAGTGACCCGATAGAAACTTTATTATTCACTTAATCACTGATTGAGATATAATGAAGCTAACTTAATCTCATACATTCATGGGATTTATGTAACAGTAAGACAGAGAATGTAAGTGTGCACCCACATGCAGTATTTTTGTTTGTATATGCTATTGTAAATACTCCTGTTGTCTGCTGTGTTCAGACTCAAGTCCTGTGTGTGATGCCACATTCAGGACATTCAGTGTCCTTTTTTAACAGAAGACCGTTGCTAGAAGCTGCAGCTAGACTGCAGAAGCATTAGTTTTTTGTTTTTGAGGATGGAACAACTTCACACACAGATATAGGGAGGCTAGACCTATACAATTAATTTATTTTGGTTTATAAATTAATGTCAAGACATTTATGTTATTGATTTCTGAAGCACTTTCTAAATAATAAAAAGAGAGTTCATATGTATTTACTGCATGTATGCATTGATGAAAAATAAGCCATGTGCAGTAATATAGAAAATTGAGGATGCAACGCATTGGTATGAATCGTGATGCATCGGGATATCGAATTGAATCGAATCGTTGACAGGATAATCGTAATCGAATCGAATCGTGAGACCAGTGAAGATGCACAGCCCTAATATACACCTGAACATCAGAGGAGAGGACTCTTTAAAGTAGAGACACTACATACTGATATACACCTGAACATCAGCAGGAGAGGACTCTTTAAAGTAGAGACACTACATACTGATATACACCTGAACATCAGCAGGAGAGGACTCTTTAAAGTAGAGTCACTACATACTGATATACACCTGAACATCAGCAGGAGAGGACTCTTTAAAGTAGAGACACTACACACTGATATACACCTGAACATCAGCAGGAGAGGACTCTTTAAAGTAGGACACTACATACTGATTATACACCTGAACATCAGCAGGAGACTCTTTAAAGTAGAGACACTACATACTGATATACACCTGAACATCAGCAGGAGAGGACTCTTTAAAGTAGAGACACTACATACTAGGGCTGTGCGATTATGGCAAAATCATAATCACGATTATTTGGTCATATTGATATCACGATTATTAAATACGATTATTCATTGACTTTGAAAACATCCATTTATTGAACTTTAAAACAAATACAAATAATAATTTGAACAGTATCTTTTTAACTGTTGATTACCCTGAACGTATAATTCAACTGAAAAACTTTAAATAAATAATATCAAAATAATAAATACCAATATGCAAGATCAACAAATATTTTGGAGCGCACTTCCAAAAGCTACTAAACGTATATAAATATGATAAATACAAATAAATTAGACCAAAATAAATTAGATCCAATATGTTGCAGTGCACGGTCACAACCTAACAAAGCAAAATAATTGTTTTATTCGATTATGTTGTTTTCGTAATTGTGGCAGGCCAAAATCGTAATTGCGATTAAATACGATTAATTGCACAGCCCTAGCTACATACTGATATACACCTGGACATCAGTAGGAGAGGACTCTTTAAAGTAAGACACTACATACTGATATACCCTGAACATCAGCAGGAGAGGACTCTTTAAAGTAGAGACACTACATACTGATATACACCTGAACATCAGCAGGAGAGGACTCTTTAAAGTAGAGACACTACATACTGATATACACCTGAACATCAGCAGGAGAGGACTCTTTAAAGTAGAGACACTACATACTGATATACACCTGAACATCAGCAGGAGAGGACTCTTTAAAGTAGAGACACTACATACTGATATACACCTGAACATCAGCAGGAGAGGACTCTTTAAAGTAGAGACACTACATACTGATATACACCTGAACATCAGCAGGAGAGGACTCTTTAAAGTAGAGACACTACATACTGATATACACCTGAACATCAGTAGGAGAGGACTCTTTAAAGGTAATTTAAAATATGAAGTCCATAACGGAAAATTCCGACCGCCCTTCTTATCTCTTATCAGGCTCTTTTTAATAAAACAAAAAAAAAACAGGACAATAAATCTGTCTTTACCTTGAAGTACCTTCCTGTCTCATTACTCTTTCTCTATTGTCTTTAATGTTTAAAGCTAAGTGTTATTCATGAGACTTCTGACAGGTACTACACACACACACACACACACACACACACACACACACACACCACACACACACACACATACACACACACATACACACACACATACACACCACACACACACACACACACACACACACACATACACACACACACAATGAATACACACAATGCTGACGAGGCTGATAATAAAATCAAGCGAACGTCTCCACAGCGCTCGTCTCTCCACAAAGAAGTGTTTCCTGAATTCCTCCTGATCTCTGGAGACGCTTTGATTCCTGTGAAGGACGGCAGAGAATCAAAGTGTGTTTAGCTGAAGCAGCCGATCTGACAGCGGAGGTGATTACCTCTATTCAGCAGCGCAGCATGAACACAGATACAGCTTATTTTCTACTGAGATCAGCTCTGTGTTAGTTTGGTACGCAGTTGGTTCAATTTGCGAAACAAATGCAACCCAGTTTGCTTTTCAAACTGCCAAGATCCACGAGTAAAAGCAACGTCATGTCGACTTGGTTTACATTGCTGCATATCTTAGCCACGCCACTCACAATAGCAACGATGGCAGACTGTGCACCTGTCGGTACTAATCTTACGGAGCTACATTAATTGAATAAGGATTTCTCCAACGCCATACTGTTATCAGAGTGATGTGAATAATTATTTGCCACCGGCGTTTAGCCTAGCGTTTAGCCTAGCGTTTAGCCTAGCGTTTAGCCTAGCGTTTGCTTACGGCAGCTACCGCTAAAAAGTAGAACTTTCACTCGAATAACGTCCTCTGATGTATATATTCCCATAGATGGTTATTCTTCCAGTATTAATGTACAATGTTTTGCATCACAGGGCTGCAAAAAAGTTACTCTGGTATTACATGGATGATGATAGCATAGCCACCGGAGCTAGTCTTCTACTTGTTGTAATAATAATAATAAGCAGTTTTTTAGAGGTATATTTTAGCAGTGTATTCTTCATTGTGATCTTACTTGTGAAAATCTGATATGACAACTTGTGCAGCAGTGTGCTGCTCTTTAAAAACGGTCATTAATAGCGAATAGTAGGTCATTAAAAAGTATTGCCCGGCTGATCGTTTGTTCCAAATGGGAACCGATTCTCAGGACCGTAAGCCAACACCACTGCAGTAAAAAACACACTTTTACTATAGGTTGTGTAAATGCAAATGCTGTTTATTGATCAAACTTTTAGATTTTTAATAAAGTTAATTATGCAGCGCGATGCCAAGGTACTTTGTTTCCACCCTGGAGAGATTACAGCAGGAAAGCAGACAATGAGGGAGGGGAAGGTGTGTGTGTGTGTGTGTGTGTGTGTGTGTGTGTGTGTGTGTGTGTGTGTGTGTGTGTGTGTGTGTGTGTGTGTGTGTGTGGTGTGTGTGTGTGTGTTGTGTGTGTGTGTGTGTGTGTTGTGTGTGGTGTGTGTGTGTGTGTGTGTGTGTGTGTGTGTGTGTGTGTGTGTGTGTGTGTGTGTGTGTGTGTGTGTGTGTGGTGTGTGTGTGTGTGTGTGTGTGTGTGTGTGTGGTGTGTGTGTGTGTGTGTGTGTGTGTGTGTGTGTGTGTGTGTGTGTGTGTGTGTGTGGTGTGTGTGATTAATATTGCTGTGGTCAAATTAAACAGCTGGTCCTCACCTTTGGGTCTTTTACTTTACTTGGTCCTCACTATGCAACACATACAAAATGTGTGTGTGGCCAATTGTGCATCGTCATGTAAAAACTTTGCAACTTCCCTGATCGTCTTTAAAAATTTCAGCTGACTTAACAAACAGTCTTTTCTCCTTTAAATAGCCTTTGTATGAACTCCTATTGCAACGCTTCAGGGTACTTTTTTCTAATCATTAACTAAGTTTATTATACAGTTATGTTTTAATTGTTTAACATGTTTGTTTTATTAGTATACACAGTATATTATTTTTGAATATTTATCTACTCACCTTAGTTTTTTACGCCCCTGAACATATTTGTTGACACCCCTTGGTCTCCTTTTTGCTATATATTATGTCTGTTTATTGGGAAGGGGTTGGTTTTAGACGTGGGAAACTAAACCAGTTCAACCACACACACCAGACACACATCCATAATATGTCTAGAACTTGCATCCAAATATACATTTACGTAGCTGCCTGTGCATGCTATGTCTTAATGTCTATTTTAAAGTGGCCATATTCTGCTTTTTGCGGTTTTCTCTTTCCTGTAGTGTGTTATATATATTTTGTGTTTGTAAATTAGCTGAATATGTCCCCTTTAACTCTAAATGGGATCATGACTCACGAAATAAACTTCATGCCATATTGAAGAACACTTGAAAATAGCAATTGAGATCAAGTGATAGTTTTTTGTCATGTTTTCTTATACAATCAATGCAACCAGTGGAGCGTTAGACAGAGTTTAAAACACTGAGCTTCACTTTCAGACCTTGAGGTTTGTTTGAGGAACAGAAACATGGACTTCTTACATCGTGACTTTTCTGTACAGGACATGAAAATCCCACGACTGGCTCCATTGGAACCGAACACTGTGACTCAGCATTATGTTTGCCCAAACAAAAGATCATTTTGCAGGATATTTTCATATGTAGATAACTTTAAAATGTTCATTCTGCATCCTAAATGTGCTCATGTGTTTGTCATTGTTGTGGATGTTGTTGGCAAGTAAAAAACATCCCATTTATCGTTCCTTTCTCTTGTATGTATTTGCATTTTTACATGCAACTCGTGAGTATAACAGAAGCAGATGTGTATTACTAAATATAAGACAGTTCCCTTCGAGTTTCTTTAAGGCCAGGGTTTGCTCAGAGCGATAATCGTTCTGACACTCAGTGAGTTTCACTCCTGGAGGGCATGTGTAGTGTTGCACTCGGTTTTTCACAAGAAAAGTGACAGAAAGACAAATGACAAACAAGAATTCAAACAGCTGCCAAGTGGTGGGTGGGAATGTGTGCCTGTCAGTTTCAGAAAGATCTAGAAAACATTCTAACATCGCTTGATTTTTTGTTTCATATATATATATACGTTTATTCCATTTAAACAGGATATATTGTGCTCCTACTGTGACATCTCTACTTTAAAGAGTCCTCTCCTGCTGATGTTCAGGTGTATATCAGTATGTAGTGTCTCTACTTTAAAGAGTCCTCTCCTGCTGATGTTCAGGTGTATTTCAGTATGTAGTGTCTCTACTTTAAAGAGTCCTCTCCTGCTGATGTCCAGGTGTATATCAGTATGTAGTGTCTCTACTTTAAAGAGTCCTCTCCTGCTGATGTTCAGGTGTATATCAGTATGTAGTGTCTCTACTTTAAAGAGTCCTCTCCTGCTGATGTTCAGGTGTATATTAGTATGTAGGTCTCTACTTTAAAGAGTCCTCTCCTGCTGATGTTCAGGTGTATATCAGTATGTAGTGTCTCTACTTTAAAGAGTCCTCTCTGCTGATGTTCAGGTGTATATCAGTGTGTAGTGTCTCTACTTTAAAGAGTCCTCTCCTGCTGATGTTCAGGTGTACATCAGTATGTAGTGTCTCTACTTTAAAGAGTCCTCTCCTGCTGATGTTCAGGTATCAGTATGTAGTGTCTCTACTTTAAAGAGTCCTCTCCTCCTGATGTTCAGGTGTATATCAGTGTGTAGTGTCTCTACTTTAAAGAGTCCTCTCCTGCTGATGTTCAGGTGTATATCAGTATGTAGTGTCTCTACTTTAAAGAGTCCTCTCCTGATGATGTTCAGGTGTATATCAGTATGTAGTGTCTCTACTTTAAAGAGTCCTCTCCTGCTGATGTTCAGGTGTATATCAGTATGTAGTCTCTCTACTTTAAAGAGTCCTCTCCTGCTGATTTCAGGTGTATATCAGTATGTAGTGTCTCTACTTTAAAGAGTCCTCTCCTGCTGATGTTCAGGTGTATATCAGTATGTAGTGTCTCTACTTTAAAGAGTCCTCTCCTGCTGATGTTCATGTGTATATCAGTATGTAGTGTCTCTACTTTAAAGAGTCCTCTCCTGCAGATATTCAGGTGTATATCAGTATGTAGTGTCTCTACTTTAAAGAGTCCTCTGCTGCTGATGTTCAGGTGTATATCAGTATGTAGTGTCTCTACTTTAAAGAGTCCTCTCGTGCTGATGTTCAGGTGTATATCAGTATGTAGTGTCTCTACTTTAAAGAGTCCTCTCCTGCTGATGTTCAGGTGTATATCAGTATGTAGTGTCTCTACTTTAAAGAGTCCTCTCCTGCTGATATTCAGGTGTATATCAGTGTGTAGTGTCTCTACTTTAAAGAGTCCTCTCCTGCTGATGTTCAGGTGTTTATCAGTATGTAGTGTCTTTACTTTAAAGAGTCCTCTCCTGGAGATAAATGAAAGCCTTTGCAGACCATTTACATGCACTAAAACCTATAAAACATACTACAGGAAAAGGAGCATCCTAGAAAGCAGAATAGGGCCCCTTTAAGCTTGAAGGACTCATTGACTGTTACACCTTTAAGGAGAATTAATGCTCAAGCTGTTTTTACTGCACTGTGTCAGGAATTATTTACAATAAGAGACAACAAAGGACATGGGGAAGAAAGAAAGCGAGTGATAAACACACATCCGGGGATGAAGAGGGTTGCGTCACAAAGCAAAACAGACAGATATATTGAGAGGCTGGTAATTGAGAGACGATCTGAGGGCAGAGAGAGTTCAGGAACTGAGAAAGGATGTGAGAAAGCGAGAGAGGAGGAGGGCAGAAAAGGGAAACGCAGTCAGAGAGACAGTGGTTTAGTGTTGAAGTCTGGATTTATTTCTGGTGTATCACCTCAGAGAGAGACTCTGTTTGAGCAGCGACAACTTCATTCTGCCAAAAAATGCAACGGAGAGGTTTCATGACAGCGTGTTAGGAAAATGTTGGAACTGCATTACTGGATGGGGTTTCTTCTTTGTGTGTGTGTTGAAGTACATTTGTCTTTGTTCATGTTTGAGTTTACTTTCGCACATCTAGTGAGGAATGTGGTGGAAATACTGCAATGAACTAGTCATAAAGCCGTTGTTTTGCACGCATGGTACAGAGAGCAAGGTCTCTAGAGCATAGTGTAACTACTTACACTGATCAGTATGATTTTATACATTGTTTTATACATGCTCAGGCCATATGCACACGGGAACGTTTGCGTTTATGCACAGTATGCGTTTTCAAAAAAGTCTTCCGTTCACATGCATTCGTTTCATTTAACGTGTCTGTTCAAACGAGACTGCTGGAAACGCTGTAGTACATATGCCGGGACTGTAAGTGGCGCTGTAACTTCCACACGAGACCGCTCAAAAGCGCTGGACACGCTGTAGTACATATGCCGGGACTGCAAGTGGCGCTGTAACTTCCTCCACAAAATACACCAAAAGCAGCGAAGAAGACCCCGGAGCAGCCCCGCAGCAATGTTGCCATGGCTACCCTTCTGTTTATGCCCCGCGGTGGATTTAGCAACATGTAGTTCATGTAATTCTCCATGTCCACTTGTTGCTGATGGTTGTGGTAGAGGAGCTGTAGATTTTGCACTAACATCTGTAGCATGGTCGAGCTGTAGATGTTGTACTAACATCTGTAGCATGGTCAGTAGCAGTAGCACTAGCAGTAGCTACTGGCCATGCTACAGCAGTGAGCAGCAGAGGCGGGGAGAGGCGGGGCTAGCGTTATTTTTTCAGGAAATATTCGTATAGAGGCGATTACACGGACTCCTTTGACCACCCAGAGAGTTTCGTTTGCAAATCTATCCACCTTGGGACCCGTTATCGTTTGTGGGGTCCGTTTCTATCGGCCTCGTGTAAATAATAGGGCTATACGCAAGAGAAACTATGCAGATACAAGCAGTTTCGTCCTCGTGTAAACGGCACCTCAGTCTTGATAAAATAGAGCCATGACTCTGTTAATGGTCACATGGCACCTTGTGATTGGTCATCTACCAAAGGGATGCTATCTCAACTACATTGATCTACTCTCTTTTGACGTAAGGCTCTCAAGTTATGGCTTCAAACTAGCATTCTGTTCTCTCTCCCAATACAGGAACAATTTGAGTTCAACACCTTGTCCAAAAGATATACGCAAATTATTCACAAGTTGACCTCAAAATTCTCGTAAGATGGGGAAAACTTTATTTGATGCTTGAACACACACTTTGAATCTCAATTAAACATGTTAATGTAAGTGTTCATGAGTAACAACACTTGATGAGTCTCGTACAATGACACTCGTCTGGTTTTGAGTGAAAGCATCCAAAAGTTGTCAACTTTAGGGATTGTTCTAACTCCAAATAGTCTGAAACATGTCCCATTGGATCGACAGCCTATTGGTCTAAAAGTTCATTTCCCAGGAAAAATAAATAGGGTTAGGGTTGGGATAATAGACTGGGGTGGAAATAACGCAATCATTTTGTATTTTAAACATCCATTATTACGTTTAAATTAATCTTTTTGATGCTCTTATTTCGGCTTGTCTTTCTTTGCATATTTAGGTCATCCAAAAGTTACAGAAAGTAAAAGTATTGTTACTTAATATTGGCTGTGTGTGTGTGTGTGTGTGTGGTGTGTGTGTGTGTGTGTGTGTGTGTGTGTGTGTGTGTGTGTGTGTGTGTGTGTGTGTGTGTGTGTGTGTGTGTGTGTGTGTGTGTGTGTGGTGTGTGTGTGTGTGTGTGTGTGTGGTGTGTGTGTGTGTGTTGTGTGTGTGTGTGTGTGTGTGGTGTGTGTGTGTGTGTGTGTGTGTGTGTGTGTGTGTGGTGTGTGTTGTGTGTGTGTGTGTGTGTGTGTGTGTGTGTGTGTGTGTGTGTGTGTGTGTGTGTGTGTGTGTGTGTGTGTGTGTTAGCTTCCCTAGAGCAAGTGGTGCTGCCATGCATGAATGAGGTGTGAGTTGGTGCACTTTACAAGTTACATCAGTATGGAACTTCTTTAGTGTGTGTGTGTGTGTGTGTACAGTATGTGTGTTTGTGTGTGTGTGGATACTGACTTACTTCTAAAATGACTTTCAGATGCAGATGAATTGGATCTCCTTCAGGCCTTAATGTCTTCATGCTCTCTTCTCCTCTGGCAGTGAATTAGTCTGCAATAATGTTGTCTTTTCAAGCCGTTAACATCAAACTCCTAACACAGATTTGATTTAGTAAAACTCATGTTTCTATGAAGCAGAACTGCTCCGGAGGCAGAGATAATCTCATTAGTTCTGCTAAGGTTTCAGTGGGTTGAAGCCAAACACATCTTTCTTGTTAAGCAACATTAAAAGGATGAGAATCAGGAGTGCTTCCAGACTTTTTAAAGAGCCTCTGGAGATAGACTTTTACAGAGATGTTATTCCTGCAGTCTCAGAGCTCTTTGACCCGAGCATGCTTCTGTTTTCCTGAAGCGTTATTGGAGTGGACTTCTTTGTGTTCTCTCCAAGTCCCTGCAGACGAGAGCGTCAGCTAAACTCCCCACATTAAAGAAAGCTATTCTCTTCATTATGAATGCATGCAGCTTCACCTCCAATCAGACTCAGGTGCTTTCACCGAGCTGAAACACGACCAACAGCTTTGTGTTCGCTCCACCTTGACCTCATGTATGTCTAAATAAGTGATGGATGTTTCTGTAGGATCTATTTTCTCTTTGATAGAAGTTTAAGTTGTTGTCTTGCCTGATTCTCACTTTACTATTTCTTTGAAAACTCCCTCAGGATTGTTGACATCCACCTGGATCCATCTTCTTCTTATTTATAGACACATGCATTCTCCAGCATTTGGGCTATCTACTTCCGGAAAATGTATTATCTTTTCATTTACACACGACATCTATTGCACGTCTGTCCGTCCTGGAGAGGGATCCGCCTCTGTTGCTCTCTCAGAGGTTTCTAACATTTCTCTCCTTAACTGTGGGGTTTCTTTGGGGGTGTTTCCCTAAAGGAGGGATTGTTAAGTGTTGTACTATGGGGAAACACAAATAACAAAACAGCTAAGACTTTACATATGCTTTTTTGTGTGGGAAAAGAGTCAGACTTCATGGCAATCATTCAGAAGAAAAACTCTGATTTCTCTTACAGTTTATTTAGCATTTTCTTTATTACAACGCCACGTGTGTATTTGTTTTATCTCCCTTAAAACACAGGTATATGCCAGTATTGTATACCTGTGATTACCTCGTGACACCACTACTTACTGTATGAAGGGTTAGGGTTAGGTGACCTCTGTACACATGCTCAGCGATATCAAATACATGTCAGTGTAATGGCTTCAAAAGCACTATCTTTTAAACAACTCAAGTCTTCATCATCATGTGCTCAGCAGCTACAGTGTGGATATGTCAATGAAAAACTGAAGTCACAGTCACAGAGCAACATGAATATATATATAGGACATAAAACAAATAAAACAGATGCAATAGTGCAAGAGAATGTTTGGAGATGTGCAAGATACAAATAAAATAGAAATAGTGCAAGATGTCTAGTTGTTAAAGGTCCCCTATTATACTGTTTTCATCAATATATTACAGGTCTCAGATATATACAGAGCCTGTCTCTGATTGGCTGAAACACCAAACAGATCATTGCAGCATTACCCATAATCCCCTCTGTTTCAGCCCTGTTTCCAAAGTGCTGATTCTCTGTCTGTTACTTTAGATGAAAATAAGGAGCCCCTCCCCACGCCCCTCTGAGAGAGATTTGGTTACAAAGAACTCAATGGTGCTCTAGGAGGAGATTCAGGTGATAAGGGGGGGGGGGGTTACCTTGGTTGCTGATTGGCTAATGGTTACACAAGACAAAACATCGTTATGACATCATAAAGTGGCCAAAATCTGATCAGCTCATTTTCAGACAGGTTTTTATAGAAATGGATCAAAAAGAGAGAGAATCTTTGTTCCTGAAACTTTCAGAGTCTCTTTCCACAGAGGGGACACATGTTGATGAAGAAGAGACATGAAGAAGAGGGGACACATGTTGATGTAGAAGAGACATGAAGAAGAGGGGACACATGTTGATGTAGAAGAGACATGAAGAAGAGGGGACACATGTTGATGTAGAAGAGACATGAAGAAGAGGGGACACATGTTGATGTAGAAGAGACATGAAGAAGAGGGGACACATGTTGATGAGAAGAGACATGAAGAAGAGGGGACACATGTTGATGTAAAGAGACATGAAGAAGAGGGGACACATGTTGATGTAGAAGAGACATGAAGAAGAGGGGACACATGTTGATGTAGAAGAGACATGAAGAAGAGGGGACACATGTTGATGTAGAAGAGACATGAAGAAGAGGGGACACATGTTGATGAAGAAGAGACATGAAGAGGGGACACATGTTGATGTAGAAGAGACATGAAGAAGAGGGGACACATGTTGATGAAGAAGAGACATGAAGAAGAGGGGACACATGTTGATGTAGAAGAGACATGAAGAAGAGGGGACACATGTTGATGAAGAAGAGACATGAAGAAGAGGGGACACATGTTGATGAAGAAGAGACATGAAGAAGAGGGGACACATGTTGATGAAGAAAGACATGAAGAAGAGGGACACATGTTGATGCAGAAGAGACATGAAGAAGAGGGGACACATGTTGATGTAGAAGAGACATGAAGAAGAGGGGACACATGTTGATGAGGAAGAGACATGAAGAAGAGGGACACATGTTGATGTAGAAGAGACATGAAGAGAGGGGACACATGTTGATGTAGAAGAGACGTGAAGAAGTGGACTTTGCATAATAGGTGACCTTTAAGACAACTAAATGTCTTTTCAGGGTTTTAATGTTTACTTTATCTAATTCAATCTGAGTGAAAGTAGTTGTCCCTGTGTCTCAGTGTCATAATCAGTGCAGCAGTCTCTCAGTAATGAGCAGGTGTTATGTAACCTGCAGAGGCTTCTGGTTCAATCCTTCATATGTGGCTGGCTGATTGTTAAACTCTGATTCAAACACTTTGAGTACGGCACTCACACAGTTCTCTCTTCAGAATAAAGCCCGTGACTCAGCTCCGTCCGTCAGAAACAGCCTCATTATTCCAGTTATGCTGAAGAAGGGAATCAAAGCGCTGGCATTCATGCCCCTTTCACACCGGCGCTTTTTCCTGTTCACACCGCAGCGGCGCCGCGTCATAGCTCCGGAATGCGGTTCACTTCCAGCTCCAAAAAAGTGTCGGTCTAGAGGCAAGAACTTCGGAGCTAGAGGCGGCGTCGCTTACGTCTCTCTAACGTCGAGGCGTGCAGGAAACTAAACCCACCTCCCCTGAACATGGGTCGACTGAAGAGTCTCGTCATGCCTGCCTACAAGCAGTAGCGCTGAGCAAAGTGACTAGAAGGCAACCACACACTTTATAAAGTCAGGCAACACTAACCAGGCTTCGTGTGATTCTGTTTATTTGTACCTTACTTTGACCATCCGTTCGCTGTTATTGATCATTGTGGAGAGCAGGCAGACGTTTTGTTTGTTATTATAGCAGCTATCGGATGGAATCAATACATGGGCTGCACAGGTTGTCATGTCCGACTATCACAAGTAGAATCATAATGAAAATACGCTGGTAAAAAGTGCCTGTAGAAAACGGCTTAGCAAGTAGTCAGTTTAGCTTCGGTTGCTATGCTAACATCACCCATGTTATACCAGAGAAACTTTCATAACAGCGTTGTGATGCCAAACAGCGTCAATTCAGACTGACACACATTCACTTAAGGGGAACTGGGGATATGTATCAGCTGCTGTGTGACAGTCAGACAGTGAATACTTTAGAGCCGTGTGAGCTAACCCGGAGCTAACGGGAGAATACACTCGTGGAAGAGCAGCCAGCACTGCAGCGGTCGGTAAATGCCGCTGAAACACATTAATAAACAATGAACCACGGCACTCTGGAGAAAAGTATAAGGTTGGAGAAGTCATTATTTAATTTAATCTGGCTTCGTATGATTAAAGCAACACGATCATCGACCCGACGCAGTCCCCCCCGTTGTTGTTGTTGTTGTGAGCGCCGTTGGGGAGAAAATCAGCGATGTAAACGTGTGTGTGTGTGTGTGGTGTGTGGTGGTGTGTGTGTCCGTGTGTGTGTGTGTGTGTGTGTGTGTGTGTGTGTGTGTGTGTGTGTGTGTGTGGTGTGTGTGTGTGTGTGTGTGTGTGTGTGTGTGTGTGTGTGTGTGTGTGTGTGTGTGTGTGTGTGTGTGTGTGTGTGTGTGTGTGTGTGTGTGTGTGTGTGTGTGTGTGTGTGTGTGTGTGTGTGTGTGTCCTCTGGCTATATACATTCTTAGTAATGCTGAAGTGTGATTCTCAGCTGCTCTACATCAAAGCTCACTTCAAAGAAACTGAACATTATTCCACCTGCAGTCCACACACACACACACACAACACACACACACACGACCGATGACACTGGCTTACCCACCTGCAGTCAGTAGTGAAAGAAGTCTTCAGATCCTGTACGTAAGTAAAAGTAATTTTACCACAACGTAGAAATACTCTGTTATAAGTCCTGCATTGGAAATGTAACTTAAAGTAAAAGTAGCTAATTCATCAAAAGTAATACAGGTATTAAATGTAAAGAAAATTAATCGTGGGGTGGCGTGTGGCGCAGTGGGTTAGTACGTTGGTGTTGGGATCAGGGGGTCACAGGTTCAAACCCCACTGCAGTCAGCATGTCGTTGTGTCCCTGAGACACTTCACCCCAAAGTGCTCCTGTGGGGATTGCCCACAGTATTGAGTATGTAAGTCGCTTTGGATAAAAGCGTCTAACGAGAAACATGTCATGTAAATTAAATGCAAACAAATTATTTCAATATATAAATATTAGCAAAAGGCATAAAGTGTTAAACGTTACACTAACAACAATGCAAAACAGTTAAAAAACTTAAAAAAGCAATATAAAAATAATAGCATTTAAAATCATGAATTTTAATATGAATATTTATGTATTAATGTGTCTCAACTGGCTATTTGATTACTCAGCTGAGCTGTATTTGTATAAACTATAAACAACAATATGTTACCAAATGGCAGACTTTACATGACATTACATTACATGTCACATGTTAGACGCTTTTCTCCAAAGCGACTTCCATACTCAATACTGTGGACAATCCCCACAGGAGCACTTTGGGGTGAAGAGTCTCAGGGACACAACGACATGCTGACTGCAGTGGGGTTTGAACCTGTGCTCCCCTGATCCCAACACCAATGCACTAGCCCACTGCGCCACACGCCTTTATAAACTTTCTATTTATTTAGCAAAAAACTGAATTTGTAAAGTATTTAAAGCTGTAAGGTAAATGTAGTCAAGGAAAAAGTGCAATATTTCCATTAAAATCGTAGTGAAGAAGAAGTATAATGTGGCATGAAAGGAAATATTAAACTGTTAGTATCTCATCAGTGTACTTAAATACTAAAATACTTAAAGACAGTACTTAGTTACATCTCAGCATTGCATAATCCTTAAAGAATCTGATCATACAGCGGGTAACTATGCTGAAGAATGCAGAGAGCTATTCAGTATTTATTCTTAGAGCAGATAAATCTGTCCTGAGACGCTGCCAGAGGTCAGGAGGTCACTGAGACGAGACTTTACCCTCCGTACGGTGGCCTTTTAGGGACATCTCAGCCTGTCTGGCTCTGCAACCATGTGTCCAATTTGATCAGCATGTGCTTAGCATGAACATTCATCTGTGGATTAGTCTGAATGGAAGTCAGTGATTATTTCCGGATGTGTGCTGTCAGACATGTGTTCTTCTTTTTTTTCGTTTCAAATATTTGTATTGAGAAGAAGCATACAATGTAAGCAATCGAGCGGTGCAAGGATGACGTATTTACCCGGAAGAAGCGGCTGGTTCCCTCGACAAAAAGCAACGGGATTTCTCCATAGGATTTTGGAATATTGTAAAAAATAAGAAGATCTGTGGAAAACGAACCGTTTGAGAAATGCACGTTTTGTTCAGCCGGATAATCTCCACATGTCTACCTACTTTTATAATGTTCTAATCATAAATCTAATGACCAGAAGCAAAATGCTAACGTGATGCTATAAAGGAACTACAGCCGAGTCCAGCAGCACGACTTCAACGTCACGCCAACTTCAGATCCATACTCAAACATACAGATTCTAAATGGAACGAGTTGAAGCGTTTGTTTGAACAGTCTGCAGGAGGCAGGTACTTGCTTTCAAGCAGAACAGGGCTAACTAACTTAGAGGAGTGTTAACGTGTTCGGCGTAATGACGTGCAACGGCCTCCACAACTTCTGTAGTCCTATTCAGCCACTTGGTAACAACCATCGTTTTTCAGACACGTCAACTCTTCAGAAATCACCAGTGGGGTCACTGCTGATGGATTTAATGTCCTAGAACAAAGCGTGATCCGTCTCTTCAATGTGTCTCAACCACAGACCTTATTTCAGGCTCTTTTCCAAAATCCTATGGAGAGATCCCATTGGCTCTGAGACCAGGAACAGGAAGTGGTGAAATGCTGACTCACTTCCTGGTTTTAGGACTCGTCACTGCACCACTCTATGCTACAGACTTCTTTGGGGTGGAAATCACGCTTCCCTTTTTCAACATAGAAGACAAACAGAACAGCCAACAAGAAATAATAAAGAAAAAACATAGCGTGACAGGAATACCATACTTAACGACTACATAGTCAAAGTGGGAAAGAACATACAAAATAGTATATATAATACAAATAAATAAATAAACGTAAAGGGTGCAAGGCTGAATACTGTGTTCACCTGTTCTTGGAGGCAGATTAAAAAAATCAAGGTAACATCAAAGTCCGTTTGACTGAACTGGACCCCTGCTGTGAGGGTTAATAAACACCAGACTTCAAAAGTGAATCCTCAAATACGTCTTGAAGGTCGCAAACATATTCCAATATGACGAAATACAGCAGTTATTTTTATGAAAGATGACGAATACCTCGCCAACATTTTACATTTTTTTGTAAAGTTGTGATTCATTAGCAACCAAAGCCTTCTCTACTCCTTGATCAGTACATTTTAAAGTTGTGGTCAATGACTTGATTTGATTGTTTAATATAACTGATGAACAGTGATGGTAATTGTTGGTTTGTTCCAACTCTTCCATCAGGAGAAACACGCTGCAGCTTCAGAGACGATGCTAATATAAAAACACAAATGTGCCGAAACACATGCAGGGGTGTTTCTAGAAAGACATCGTATGGGTGCTGTGTCTCTGATCTTGTTTATAAGATATGTAAATTATCTCGAGATCATGACGCCCGTATACAAGATGTTTCTGCAGACGTAAAAACAACGTGACGTAAACAACAACGTGACGTAAACAACAACGTGACGTCGAGCTCCGTAAAAACAAAGCCGTCTGACGCTCTGTTTGATACTCACAACATATTTGAGAGGAATTATACCGTTTTTGTCGAATAGAAATATTGTTTTCTGGCATCACTTTAACATTTTACAGTGATTGTTAGTGTATATTGTAATTCAACATGTATATTTTCTTATATATATACAGTATATATATATATTTGTATTGAGATGGTTACGTTTTGGAATGTTTATTTCTAGTCTTTTCATTTTTAATGTACAACGCCATGTCTTTTTTGCTGCTGCAACGCAAACATTTCCCAAATTAGGATCAATAACGTACTTCATATCTTATCTAAGATTATTATTAAGAGGGTGCAGACAAAACCCTGACATGCAAATTAAGAAACATCTTCACCACAACCCCAAGCCTAAACCCCTACTCAAATCAACTCAAATAATAAACAATGAATAATAATTATCCATTTACATAATTTCATGTTAACTTATATGTAGTTTCAATGAGTGGCTCCAGCAGCAGTGAGTCATCAGTACATCGCTGCACTTCCTGAAGATGTGTTGGACATATTTGGTCTATCCCGGACCCTCTGTTTACCCAAACGCTTTAAAGAGGCCACGAGTCAAGAAGTGAGATCTGCTCTGTTTATTTTTTATAAACGTCCACCGGTTTGGGTACAAGCATGAGAACATGAGGAAGAAGAAGATGGTTCTGATTAGGGCTGTGCGATTATGGCAAAAATCATAATTACGATTATTTGGGTCAATAATTGATATCACGATTATTAAATACGATTATTCATTGACTTTGAAAACATCCATTATTGAACTTTAAAACAAATACAAATAATAATTTGAACAGTATCTTTTTAACTGTTGATTACCCTGAACGTATAATTCAACTGAAAAACCAATACACAAATAAATGATACATTTAAATAAATAATATCAAAATAATAAATACCAATAAACAAGATCAACAAATATTTGGAGCGCACTTCCCCAAGCTACTAAACATATATAAATATGATAAATACAAATAATGAGATCAAATATGTTGCAGTGCACGGTCACAACCTAGCAAAACAAAATAATTATTATAAGTGTGTGTGATGTGTGTGTACTGTGTGTGTGTACTGTGTGTGTAAAGTGTGTGTGGTGTGTGTACTGTGTGTGTGTACTGTGTGTGTACTGTGTGTGTACTGTGTGTGTAAAGTGTGTGTGGTGTGTGTACTGTGTGTGTGTACTGTGTGTAAAGTGTGTGTGATGTGTGTGTGATGTGTGTGTAATGTGTGTGTACTGTGTGTAATGTGTGTGTAAAGTGTGTGTAATGTGTGTGATGTGTGTGTAAAGTGTGTGTAATGTGTGTACTGTGTGTGTGTAAAGTGGTGTAATGTGTGTGTAAAGTGTGTGTGTGATGTGTGTGTGATGTGTGTGTGATGTGTGTGTAATGTGTGTGTACTGTGTGTGTGTAAAGTGTGTGTAATGTGTGTGTACTGTGTGTGTGTAAAGTGTGTGTAATGTGTGTGATGTGTGTGTGATGTGTGTGTACTGTGTGTGTACTGTGTGTGTGTAAAGTGTGTGTAATGTGTGTGTACTGTGTGTGTGTAAAGGTGTGTAATGTGTGTGTGATGTGTGTGTGATGTGTGTGTGATGTGTGTGTACTGTGTGGTGTACTGTGTGTGTAAAGTGTGTGTGATGTGTGTGTAAAGTGTGTGTAATGTGTGTGTGTACTGTGTGTGTAAAGTGTGTGTGATGTGTGTGTGATGTGTGTGTGATGTGGTGTACTGTGTGTGTGATGTGTGTGTACTGTGTGTGTGATGTGTGTGTACTGTGTGTGTACTGTGTGTGGTACTGTGTGTGTAAAGTGTGTGTAATGTGTGTGTAAAGTGTGTGTGATGTGTGTGTAATGTGTGTGTTAAAGTGTGTGTAATGTGTGTGTGATGTGTGTGTAAAGTGTGTGTAATGTGTGTGTAAAGTGTGTGTGATGTGTGTGTAAAGTGTGTGTAATGTGTGTGTAATGTGTGTGTGTGTGTGTGTGATGTGTGTGTAATGTGTGTGTAAGTGTGTGTAATGTGTGTGTGATGTGTGTGTAATGTGTGTGTGATGTGTGTGTGATGTGTGTGTACTGTGTGTGTGATGTGTGTGTGTACTGTGTGTGTGATGTGTGTGTACTGTGTGTGTGATGTGTGTGTGATGTGTGTGATGTGTGTGTACTGTGTGTGTGATGTGTGTGTGATGTGTGTGATGTGTGTGTACGTGTGTGTGTGTGTGTGTGATGTGTGTGATGTGTGTACTGTGTGTGTGATGTGTGTGTGATGTGTGTGTGATGTGTGTGTGATGTGTGTGTGATGTGTGTGTAATGTGTGTGTGATGTGTGTGTGATGTGTGTGTGATGTGTGTGTGATGTGTGTGTAATGTGTGTGTAATGTGTGTGTAAGACAGACAGTGTGAAACTGAAGCCAGTGTTGAGAGGTGTTTATGTTTCAGAGACTGAGTAACCAGCTCTTACTGGGAGAGAAACTAACAAATGGTGGAGGCAAAAGTAAAACACTTCAAAGCCCCTAACTACCCAGAATCTTTAAAGTGGCCGTATGGTTTTCCCTTTATGTTTCAGTGCATGTAAATGGTCTGCAGAGGCTAAAATCCCTGTGTTATTTGTTTACTTTAGGAACAAAGTGACATCACTACGGAACACTTGCACTTCTATTGGCTTCTATTTTTGAGCATTACAACATGAAGACAAGTCACAGTAGAGACACTACATACTGATATACACCTGAACATCAGGAGGAGAGGACTCTTTAAAGTAGAGACACTACATACTGATATACACCTGAACATCAGCAGGAGAGGACTCTTTAAAGTAGAGACACTACATACTGATATGCACCTGAACATCAGCAGGAGAGGACTCTTTAAAGTAGAGACACTACATACTGATATACACCTGAACATCAGCAGGAGAGGACTCTTTAAAGTAGAGACACTACATACTGATATACACCTGAACATCAGCAGGAGAGGACTCTTTAAAGTAGAGACACTACATACTGATATACACCTGAACATCAGCAGGAGAGGACTCTTTAAAGTAGAGACACTACATACTGATATACACCTGAACATCAGCAGGAGAGGACTCTTTAAAGTAGAGACACTATATACTGATATACACCTGAACATCAGCAGGAGAGAACTCTTTAAAGTAGAGACACTACATACTGATATACACCTGAACATCAGCAGGAGAGGACTCTTTAAAGTAGAGACACTATATACTGATATACACCTGAACATCAGCAGGAGAGGACTCTTTAAAGTAGAGACACTACATACTGATATACACCTGAACATCAGCAGGAGAGGACTCTTTAAAGTAGAGACACTACATACTGATATACACCTGAACATCAGCAGGAGAGGACTCTTTAAAGTAGAGACACTACATACTGATATACACCTGAACATCAGCAGGAGAGGACTCTTTAAAGTAGAGACACTACATACTGATATACACCTGAACATCAGCAGGAGAGGACTCTTTAAAGTAGAGACACTACATACTGATATACACCTGAACATCAGCAGGAGAGGACTCTTTAAAGTAGAGACACTACTACTGATTACACCTGAACATCAGCAGGAGAGGACTCTTTAAAGTAGAGACACTACATACTGATATACACCTGAACATCAGCAGGAGAGGACTCTTTAAAGTAGAGACACCACATACTGATATACACCTGAACATCAGCAGGAGAGGACTCTTTAAAGTAGAGACACCACATACTGATATACACCTGAACATCAGCAGGATAGGACTCTTTAAAGTAGAACACTACATACTGATATACACCTGATCATCAGCAGGAGAGGACTCTTTAAAGTAGAGACACTACATACTGATATACACCTGAACATCAGCAGGAGAGGACTCTTTAAAGTAGAGACACACATACTGATATACACCTGAACATCAGCAGGAGAGGACTCTTTAAAGTAGAGACACTACATACTGATATACACCTGAACATCAGCAGGAGAGGACTCTTTAAAGTAGAGACACTACATACTGATGTATACCTGAACATCAGCAGGAGAGGACTCTTTAAAGTAGAGACACTACATACTGATATACACCTGAACATCAGCAGGAGAGGACTCTTTAAAGTAGAGACACTACATACATAATATGGCCCCTTTTAACATGCTAAATGTTTTAGATTATCAAATAAATTATGAAGAATGTTTGAAAATGAATGCTAATGTTTTTTAAACAGCAGGTAGAAAGATGGAAACTCACCTGCACCTCTCTCACTGTTTGTACTCCAGCTGCAATCACTAATAGGAGCTCCTAACAAATATATAATTCATAGTAAACATGCTGTAATGTTATATATTTGTACATTAATTTACTGAGTGCATGAGTAGATACCACTATTGTCAGCGTGTGGAGTTTAAAGAGTCTTAAAGACTTCTCTTCATAGATGACTGATTATTTCCTCCCTGCGAGGCGACAAACACGAACACTGTTTGGATCCTCGGCTCCCCTGATGAATAATTGATGCAGCAAAGTCAACTTTTAATTAGGAAGTGTACAATCCTGCCTTCTGCCCGGGGAAACATGCAGTTGGACAAATAATCCCAAAGCAGACATTTTAAACAGAGAGACGTAAAATATCAGGATGAAGTAAATAAAGATAGATATCAGTAACGGAGGTGATCTCAGTCTCTGTAAAGGAAAATATTGGCACACCTGTGAGAAATAATAATAATAATAATAATACAATGAATACATATATTAATTAAAAAAAATATTAATAAATGTAATATTAATAATATTTCTAAAAAATAACTGAATAAATGAATTTATAACAATAATAAATATAACTATTATACATAATAATAATACATATACATATTATATTATATATATATATATATATAATATATATATATATCACAATACGTTTTGGTGTAAAATAGGATATTACCCTGAACGTGTTGTGTTGTAATTTACAAAACTTAAATATAACATTAATAGTTATATTGGTGTAATATCAAAAAATACTATATTAAATATTCAGTTCCAGAAAAAAAAAAGTTAAAAATGTATTCTAAAATTATGAATAGTAGTATTTTTATTAAAGGGGACCTATCATGCAAAATGCATTTTTTGATATCTTCTATACATAAATATGTGTCCACGGCATGTCAGGGAACTCACCAAGTGTCCATCGATGGCACCCACGTGGTGGACCCACGGCCCTATCAGAAAGTTGCTATTAGAATCAATGCCCAACGTGTTTGGAAGTAATATGGTCTTTGTTTACATTAGCATCGCTAACACTCAGAGCTAACCTGTACTGGAGAGCATGTGTGTGAAGAAGCAGCAAATAAAAAGGAACTCACCTTGTGGTATAACCGGCAAGAGAGAAAGCCTTTGAGCTCCATACTGTTTCAGAAAGAATCCTTGATGTGGTTTTGTCGTTTCATCACCGCAGCATTTATTTTAGACAGTATCTGCCAGGTCCCGCATAAGCTCTGCCCCCTCTTTTTAAAAAAAATCTTTATACCCCGAATCAGCACTTTAGTAACAGGAAGTGAAACGGAGGGATATGAGGCATGGCTTGAATTAATGATCTGTTTGGTATTTTGAGCAAAACAATTCATAGACATGTTTTGTATACATTTGTATGTATCTGAGACCTATGCTATTGCCTAAATATTGCATGGTAGGTGACCTTTAAACAAATCAGGTATCCACATACTGGTTTTGAAAAGAAAATATATGTTTGCAAGAGAGGAAGAATAAAACCAAAGACCAAGTTCCACAGTTTGCAGCAGCTGTTTTTTTCAGAACAAACAGTAATAGGAAGTTATATATGTAATATACATATGCCTGGAAGTCTGTTGGTGACCAAGCGTGCAACACAAAGGTTAAGAGTTCAGAGGAAACTAGGATTCAGGAGTGAGGGCGGACAGAAACCAGAGGAGAGTTCGTCTCTCTGCTGGAAAGGAGCGAGACAGAGTGAGAGCAAAACATCCATCTGACACTTGAACATCGGGCCATGAACGCCCGTCTGCAAACGGCCCGAGTATTTACTTTAGGTTGTGAGGCTGGTGAGAAGTCATCAGTTTATCCTGGCAGCGATGTCCTGGCACTCAATAACGTCAAGCTGAGACGGCACCAATAAAACCTCAGGACTCGAACTGCCTGAAAAACAAACACTGCCTGATATCACAACTGCTGCTTAGATTATGGACAAAAACATCTAGGGGTTATTGAAAAGCCTCAGGATCTCAGCTCAGTGAAGGATCCACATATATCAAAGGAACATTGAACGATCACATAGTGAAACAGATAGAGAAACAAGAGGTCAGGCACTTTTCAATTTCATACTTCCAACATTTAATATTTCTTTCTTGGTTGTTATCCTGAATAAGGTCTGTGGTTAACACAAGCTGAAGAGATTTGTATTCTACGACATAAAATACGTCAGTAAATACCTCACTGGTGAATTTAGAAACGGCGGTGCTAACAAGTGTCTAAAAGAGACGACTAAACGTCATCACGCCCAACATTAGCCTCCTTTAGCTTAGCGGTGTTGACGTGAAGTCATGTGACCGTGCTGTAGTTCCTTTATAGCCCAACATTAGCCACCTTTAGCTTAGCGGTGGTGACGTGAAGTCATGTGACCGTGCTGTAGTTCCTTTATAGCCCAACATTAGCCACCTTTAGCTTAGCGGTGGTGACGTGAAGTCATGTGACCGTGCTGTAGTTCCTTTTATAGCCCAACATTAGCCTCCTTTAGCTTAGCGGTGGTGACGTGAAGTCATGTGACCGTGCTGTAGGTCCTTTATAGCCCAACATTAGCCGCCTTTAGCTTAGCGGTGGTGACGTGAAGTCATGTGACCGTGCTGTAGTTCCTTTATAGCCCAACATTAGCCGCCTTTAACTTAGCGGTGGTGACGTGAAGTCCATGTGACCGTGCTGTAGGTCCTTATAGCCCAACATTAGCCGCCTTTTAGCTTAGCGGTGGTGACGTGAAGTCATGTGACCGTGCTGTAGTTCCTTTATAGCCCAACATTAGCCGCCTTTAGCTTAGCGGTGGTGACGTGAAGTCATGTGACCGTGCTGTAGGTCCTTTATAGCCCAACATTAGCCACCTTTAGCTTAGCGGTGGTGACGTGAAGTCATGTGGCCGTGCTGTAGTTCCTTTATAGCCCAACATTAGCCGCCTTTAGCTTAGCGGTGGTGACGTGAAGTCATGTGACCGCTGCTGTAGTTCCTTTATAGCCCAACATTAGCCGCCTTTAGCTTAGCGGTGGTGACGTGAGTCAAAGCTGTTAATATGTGCATTTGCCACAGAGATAATCTTTTGCAATATTCCCAAATGGCTTTTTTGCAATGGAAACCTTGTTATGCTAACTTTCAGGTCAGCCTACAAAAATAGGTAATCTCTGCATCACTCTTTAATTAAAAGTTACTTGCAGAAATAATGCATTCCTTTCAGCTTCAGCTCTACTTTATCTTTACTACCTTAATTAGCAAACCATGGCTCGTGAATATGCTAAACTTTGATGGTGATATTGTATTCATCATAACTGCTCCACATAGGCATGTTAGCATGATGAAATGTATACTCAGCCTTGCAGTTTTTAAGC
>JAAOOA010001342.1:120000-128787 GCA_012861695.1 Trematomus loennbergii | reverse complement strand
TGTGAGAAGTAGAAAGTACAGGTGTTTGAGTTCACATGTAAGAAGTAGAAAGTACAGGTATTTGGGTTCAACATGTAAGAAGTAGAAAGTACAGGTGTTTGTGTTCAAAATGTAAGATAGAAAGTACAGGTGTTTGTGTTCAACATGTAAGAAGTAGAAAGTACAGGTATTTGTGTTCAACATGTAAGAAGTAGAAAGTACAGGTATTTGTGTTCAACATGTAAGAAGTAGAAAGTACAGGTGTTTGTGTTCAAAATGTAAGAAGTAGAAAGTACAGGTATTGTGTTCAACATGTAAGAAGTAGAAAGTACAGGTATTTGTGTTCAACATTAAGAAGTAGAAAGTACAGGTATTTGTGTTCAAAAATGTAAGAAGTAGAAAGTACAGGTATTTGTGTTCAACATGTAAGAAGTAGAAAGTACAGGTATTTGTGTTTCAACATGTAAGAAGTAGAAAGTACAGGTATTGGGTTCAAAATGTAAGAAGTAGAAAGTACAGGTATTTGTGTTCAACATGTAAGAAGTAGAAAGTACAGGTATTTGTGTTCAACATGTAAGAAGTAGAAAGTACAGGTATTTGGGTTCAACATGTAAGAAGTAGAAAGTACAGGTATTTGTGTTCAAAATGTAAGAATAGAAAGTACAGGTATTTGTGTTCAAAATGTAAGAAGTCAAAGTAAAAAGTGGTCAGAAAAATAAGTCGTGGAGTAAAGTACTGATACCAGAAAAATGTACTTAGTACAGTAACTAAGTATTTGTACTCCACTACTTCCCACCTCTGACTTAGTATTATACATTTAGAAATCTATCTGTGTAATAATCAGCACCTTCTTAAAGGGTTTATACTCATTGTCTTCGAGGAACTGATCCTTCTCAAATGTGCGCTGCAAAGACGGGAACTGGTGGACGGGCTCCAGTTCATAATCCTCAAGTTCCACAGCCATGTTTTCAGCCTGATGCTGTCGGAGAAAGGAAATCTGTGGGAGAAAACAAACAGACTTTACTTTATAGAATGACACTTATATAAACAAATTAAACCAATAAGACACTCAAGGGAAATAAATTAGCACTATTTATCAGGGAAAGGCTGATAAAATAATCAATATTCAAATTCACAAGCTACCCTGCAGTATACAAAGTCATTCAAACTAGCTCACCTTTACCAGCTTTGAGAACACTTTAATGATCAATCATTATAAAACTATCATATATATTATTCTGAAATGGACCAATCTGCACAATCACTACTTTTACTGTCGCTACTTTCACTATATTTTGATGATAATACTTTCTACTTTTACTTGAGGAACATTTGAATGCAGGACTTTTACTGAAACAGAGTATTCCTACACTCTGGTACTTCTACTTTTACTCAAGTACAAGATCTGAGTACTTCTACTTTCACTCAAGTACAAGATCTGAGTACTTCTTCAGTTCTTCCCACCTCTGACTGATTAATATGAATAGAGAAACCAATGAAGAGTTGATTACAGAAATTGAGCACATATACTTCCTTATATCCCATCACTGAAGGGCAGCAATACAGCTTTGATGCATATAGTTTGCAGAAAATGTCATTAAATAAAAAAATAATGTTAATTACAAACTCTGACGTCATCAGCTAGCTAGCTTGGTTAGCTCGGCCTCATTTTTCATGCCATCGAAAGCCAGCTGAAACAAATAAAGAATATTACCGGAAAAAACTAACACCCGAACGCTTAGAGGATCTATTATTACATCCCACGGATGAACAACTCATTTTGTAACCGAAATAAATTCCAGACAATAAGAAGAAGAAGATCTGCTCCGGGTCTGAAAAGTGAAGCCAATGCGGAAGTGCCCTGGTTTTTCATCTTCTTCTTTGTTATTCTGGCGGGAAGCAAACCAAGTTGTAAGGTGCATACCGCCTCCTGCTGTATCGGAGTGTCATGGCAATATACTGTATTACTGAATAAAAGTACTCAGATCTTGTACTTTAGTAAAAGAAGAAGTACTCAGATCTTGTACTTTAGTAAAAGAAGAAGTTCTCAGATCTTGTACTTGAGTAAAGAACCAGAGTGTAGGAATACTCTGTTACAGTCAAAGTCCTGCATTCAAAATGTTCCTCAAGTAAAAGTATAAAAGTATGATCATCAAAAATATAGTGAAAGTAGCGACAGTAAAAGTAGTCATTGTGCAGATTGGTCCATTTCAGAATAATATATATGATATGTTTATAATGATTGATCATGAAAGTGTTCTCAAAGCTGGTAAAGGTGCAGCTAGTTTGAATGACTTTGTATACTGCAGGGTAGCTTGTGAATTTACTCCAGGTGGAACTAAAGTCTTATTTAACACTTGATTATATTTCACATCATTCATCCAGATCTGTGAAGTAACTAAAGGTATTAAACATGTAGTGGAGGAAAAGTACACAGTAGCATACAATTGAAATACTCAAGTAAAGTACAAGTACCTCAAACGTGTACTTGAGTAAAGTTACTTTACACCTCTGCTAATATCCACCGTTGCTATCGGAAAATCTTCTCAGGAAACCTCCTTTTAATTCATTTTATTATTTAATTAATGTTACAATACATATTTTTTTTAAAATAGGAATGTATACTTTCTATATTCCCTGTAAGAAATATTGTAATATTAAAAAGCGATAAAAACTCGCTACCATAGCGACGAGTTTTGATGACGTCAAATGACCCACTTCCGGTCTCTCTCTCACTCAGTAAACATGGCGGATGGCTAACGGCTGCATATAGAAGACTTTGGATACCTCTTTCAGAATCAACACGTGTCTTTATTTACTTCTGATACGCTGAACAGCGCGTGCGGGGCTTTGTGCTCTTAAGGGATTTTTTTCTTTATTAAAAGGTAAAGTATTTATTTCTGCTATCGATGCCAACGCGGCCCAAAGCTAACAGTTAGCATGTAGCTCCTAATGCTGCAGAACCCGCAAAGAGTGAGATATTATATAATTATTCTGACTTCATAATGTCTGGAAGCTGGTTTTAAACACCTGCTGTGTTTTACTATATTGTATGTAAGATAATGATATACATGAGAGGGACTTAGCTTGTGTGTTCGCCATACGTTTACTGTCAACTTGCTAGCTAACAGATGCTAAACCGTCACTTTCAGATTCAAGATTCAAAAGCTTTATTGTCATATGCACAGCTACAGTGAAGTGATGGGAAGGAGCATCTTAAGTCCCAGGCTCCTCCAACAATGCAACATAAATACATATAAGACATACAAATATATAACTCAGTAGACATGCAATAGTGCAGATTATCTTGCAAGACCAATGTGCAAGTAATGCAAATGAAGTAAACTATAATACATGTCAGAAAATGTAAATACAATAAGCTAAATGTTGCAGAGAAGGTTGCAGGTGACCAAGTAAATGCAGGAGTCTATATACATGCAAATATAATTAGATAAACAAGAAACATAATGTAAATTAAACGCTGTACTGTCAAATAAATACTGCTTATTGTAGTATAAATACACGTGTGAGATGCAACCTGTTTTCAGACTTCCCTCATGAATCTTTGGCCTTCAAACCACAAAACAGATACAATAGAATGGAAATAGTGCAAGAAGAGTCTATGTAGAAGTGCATAGCGTTTCTGTTTTTTTCTTCTCCGTCACCATCGTTGGGCTTTCTCTCTGCAGGTGAAGGAGACGCAGCGACACAATGGGGCGACGCTCGACCTCCTCCACCAAGAGTGGGAAGTTCATGAATCCCACCGACCAGGCCAGTAAGTACCGACCCACAAGCAAGAACTGAAGACAAATTCATTTCAAAGGTTTTATTGTCATATGCTCAAAGCTACAGAGTAGAAATGGCACTGAAACTCTTCTGACCTGAGCTCCTCCAACAATGCAACATATATAATAAATAAAAAGTCAATATCTATTGTTCTCAAAATGATAACTGCTTGTTTTCTACCCCCTCTTTACAGGAAAGGAGGCCAGGAAACGGGAGTTAAAAAAGGTAAACATCAGACACCCTTACCTACTCGTTCATCTTAAACACAACACTAACGTTCCTCCATGATTACATTGATTATAACTTTAATATCCTAATTATCTCGGCATCCTAGTTTTTTTCACTGCTTATGGGTTAGTAATAATCAGAATTCCTATTCGTCCCACAAAGGGTAAATGTACGAGAGAGAGAGAGAGAGAGAGAGAGAGAGAGAGAGAGAGAGAGAGAGAGAGAGAGAGAAGAGAGAGAGAGAGAGAGAGAGAGAGAGAGAGAGAGAGAGAGAGAGAGAGAGAGAGAGAGAGAGAGAGAGAGAGAGAGAGAGAGAGAGAGAGAGAGAGAGAGAGAGAGAGAGAGAGAGAGAGAGAGAGAGAGAGAGAGAGAGAGAGAAGAGAGAGAGAGAGAGAGAGAGAGAGAGAGAGAGAGAGAGAGAGAGAGAGAGAGAGAGAGAGAGAGAGAGAGAGAGAGAGAGAGAGAGAGAGAGAGAGAGAGAGAGAGAGAGAGAGAGAGATCCACATTCAAGTAGAGAGTAAGAAGCAGCAGTATTTATACAATAAAATCAGTGTAGAATGAAGTGTGGTGTGTATATAACATTATTGCACATAGTTTCAAACGATTCCTGTTACAGTAACAGATGGACAGACTAGGAGGAGCAGCCGGTAGTAATAATACATTAGCAGAACATATTGCATATACGTGGACTGTACTTATACATCTCTTTATCAGGTCTCTTCGACCCCTCAAAAAGCTTTACAAACTACGAGTCATTCACCCATTCATGCAGAGCAGCACCACTTGCTCTAGGGAAGCTCACACACACACACACACACACACACACACACACACTCACACTCACACACACACACACACACACACACACACACTCACACTCACACTCACACTCACACTCACAGACACACTCACTGACACTCACTCAACATGCTCTCACACACTCACACACACACACACACACATACTCTACACACTCACACATGCCATGGTCTTTGTTATTTTACAATGCGCTTTAATTGTCCATATGTGTGTGTTGATGTGCTGCCTGTGTGTTTTAGTTGTGCTCATTTGATTGATTTTGACTCCGCTATATGAGCTCTTGTATGTTTGTTAAGTCTGGAACATTTCCACGACGGACTCAAGTGCTCATGTTAACTAATGTGCATTGTCCTTTCTTAAATAAAATAACTAAAAAAAAAAACTAAATACCTTTAAAATTACTCCTTCTAGAACAAGAAGCAGAGGATGATGGTGAGAGCGGCGGTGCTGAAGATGAAAGACCCCCGACAAATCATCAAAGACATGGAGAAGCTGGATGAGATGGGTGAGGGGGAGAGACTTTATTGCTGAGGAAGTGCTGTTATAACTTGCTGTTTACATGTTTACTATTGTTAGAAAGATATCACTGGTCACTGGCTTGAGCTTCAATCTCAGGATCCATGTATCTGTGATCCTCCCAGAATGGAAGTAGTCATCACATACAGAGCATCAACTAGTTCCTGAACAGTGTCCTTCACATGCTGATATCCAAGAGAGGGAGTTACACAGTCACAAGATGGAGGAATAGAAAGCAGTATTCAATGTTTACTTCAGATTAGCTCCACGTCAGAAATGAGCATGCTTGTCATATGTCTATCTCCATAGAGGCTGAATCATCATGTTAATCACATAGCTATCATATGCCTCAAACAGTCCTGATGCTCTTCTAGGTAATCATACATCCTGTCATGAACACAGCTACAGTTGGGATACCTTTGTTAGCATGTTACTCTCATATTAGAAGAGGACATTCAGGATTTTCCCAACAACTATCAAAAGTGATTTCACTGTCAAGTTAGAAGCAAAAGGGCGCCTTTCCCGTCAGTCAAGTTGAATCCACTTTCCCATCTGCAACATGAACGATGAACACATTAAAGCATGCTTATAAAAGTACTTTCACTTGTGGATGCCTAAGATGAGGGCATCACCGTGGATGGGATGTTAAATGAAATGAAGTCAAGTAAAAATACCATGACATTTGACTCAGGAAGATGTTCTCGGCAAACCTGACCCCAGCCCTACTTAAAGTGCTTTATAAATAAATAGCTTTTTAAATACATTCTAGGATTTAATGCTGTACATTTGAATTAAATACTTTATTTAGATAGGTGTTGGGTGGCGGCATTGGGATATATATATTTTTAAATCCTCTGGAGCAGAGAGAGGAGCTGTGAATTATTGTTGTTGATTAATGCATCAGTGTTTCTTTGGGTCAAAAACACTAAACTCACAACTTAAATTGAAAGTGTTTGGTTTATTTAATAAAAGAGCACATGTGAAAAGTGACAGTAGATATAGATTAGTTGCAATTTGGTGCTATATATATATAATATAATATATATAATATAAAAATAAAATAAAAGATTAGAATTCTTTTTTTTTTTTTTAAACACCTTGAATTTCTGGACAAGACAATGGTAGGGGAAACACTGATTTATATGCCCACCCCCCTCTTTTCTGTTTTTGTTGTCTCTGTCAAAGCGTCTTTGAGTTTTTAGAAAAGCGCTATATAAGTCATGTTTTATTATTATTATTATTATTATTATTATTAAAAAGGCCGTTTCTCGTTACACCTCCAACAGAGTTCAACCCGGTCCAGCAGCCGTTGCTGAATGAGAAAGTTCTGCGGGACAAGAGGAAGAAACTCCGCGAGACATTTGAACGCATCGTCCGTCTGTACGAGAGAGAAAACCCCGAAACGTACAAGGAGCTGCGGAAAGTGGAGCTGGATTACGAGACAAAACGAGGGCAGCTGGCGCTCTACTTCGACTCCGTCAAGGTGTGTTTCTGGATCGGTTTTCTGTTCGCCTCATTACAAGTCAAGGGTTTGAAGTGAACGGTTGGACTGCGATCAGAAATACTTAAATGACTGGTGACAGTTAATCAGTGAAATAAGCTGATATACATTTTGATCAATGTTGACCCATTGGATTGGATTGAAGTTATTTATAGGTTAGAAGGAGTATAGTCTGTTTGCAGCTCATGCAGCCTATTGGGAACCCAGACATGTTGAATACCCCAAAGTTTTATGATAGAAATGAATAGTACGGTCCCCAGCACATAGAAACTGCAGGATGCTAACCTGCATGTGTTGGGACATTTGTCAAGTCGACTTTAAAGTCAATCTTTCTGTTTGTGTGTACAGACAGAGAGATCGAAATGACGCTTCCAACAATCCCGAATACAAAAATACAATTATACAGATATGTATACAGATATGTATAAAATCTGTATATCCTATATACACAATCAACAGAACATTAGAATAAGTTAAGAAAGTAAAAATGTCACTTTTAACCAACATGCACGAATGCTTTGTGGTGTTTCCCAGAATGCAGAGTCAGTGGAGGTGGACAGCATCCCTCTGCCAGACATGCCTCACGCTCCCTCCAACATCCACATCCAGGACATCCCTCTCCCCGGAGCCCAGCCGCCCTCCATCCTCAAGAAGAACGCCCCTTTCGGGTAGGCCTTCAACATTTATTATTACACGGCTTAGTTGAATACTCAATTCTGATAGGTCAATTCAGAACACGTGACATGTTGTTAATACAGTAGCACAGACCGCTGTCAAGGACTATAATGACCGTTGCTAAGGAGCATCAAGAAAGAGAAGTAAAAGAGGGTAAAAGACGGAGCGCTGGACGTCAGATAATTCACCAGAAGAAGGCAGAGAGGAAGTAAACACTAACAGGAACACAGTATGAGCTCTGTAGAGTTTAAGGACTTGTTAGTGGATCAGAAACTGTGAACAGAGTTGGACAGTGCTGCCGTAAAGTTGTTGTCGCAGTTCCAGCCGTTGGTGCGCCGTGGAATGGAGTTTTTTTTTTCTTAGCGGAAGAAATACAATAATTTTTAAGTCAATAAAATTATTTCAATTAATATTGAACTCATGATTCTGGGGGTAATTAGATTTCAAGAGTCGTGCACTGAGTTCATCGTGGTTTTTTCGGTGAGAACTTCATTTTTTTTATCAGAGTAACCCTCCAGGGCTAAAATGTTTTTAATGTTTTAATAAAGATGGCTTACCTTAGAAAAAGAAAATAACAATTAATAATAAATAAACAAATAATAATGATGGAAAGAGAATACAAGTGACATACAAAGGTGTTAACAATTCTTACTGTATTATGGCACATTTCCACTACACGGTCGGCCTCGGCCACGCTCGGTACGGCTCGGTACGGCTTGGCCTTAACAGGGCCGACTCACTTCATGCTGCGCTTCCATTACAGTTTAGGAACTGGGGTAGTTACTATAGTAACGCAGTGTAGGCGGAGCCGTGACGTCATCTTCAATGAGAACCCCAGAAAAACAACACAGCCGTTAGCTGTTAGCACTCAGAGCTCACAGCTCCTCATATCTGTTCAGAAACTAGACAAAAGTTAACAAGTACAAACCACAGACTGCCTGTGTCATGGTGAATACAGTCGCTGCTTTATTTATGTCTGTATAGGCCGTTTGTGAGTGTGGACGGTCGGAGCATATATTGAGTTAGCTTAGCCAATCTCCATTTAGAAAACACGCATTTTAAAAGGTTTTTCGCCTGCCGTCTGTCTGCAGACTTGTCAAAGCATTAATTCATGGTTTTTACTAACCGGTATCAGTATGTTGTTACTTCGGCATCATTTTGAAACGTGTATTACAATTAAATCACGGTCAAATATGTCCATCTTGTTGTAGTTGTAGCCCCCTTGCCAGCGCTCCTCTCTCTAGTTTAGCATACTCAGCCCGACTCAGCCCTGTTTGTTGGCC